>JAESUZ010000682.1:0-26447 GCA_017311185.1 Proteles cristata cristata | reverse complement strand
TTGTATATATCACACTGAGATCCTACTGCAATGCAGGTGTTTCCAAACATTACTACGCTAGTCATACGATACGGTAGCTGAATACTTCATGTCCCCCTGTGTCATTTCCCTGAATGGAGCACCCAGCAATGCTTTCATTGGTCTCTGAATCGGTTTTCAGTCACGACCTATCTAGGGAATGATAACGATAGTTGAATGAGAGGTTCGCCACAGTGTTTTTCTCGGTGTGGAGTGTATCACACTGAGCACATACTTCCATGTCTGTGTTCTCACCCATCACTAAACCATTGAACCAATATGTACACCGAATGCTGCCTTCCCCTGTGTTGAATCCCAGAGTGGATCCCCTTGCACTTCATTCATTGGTCACCGCATCTGTATTCGATCGTTAACCCATAGTCAGTCATGATGGCAGTTGTAGGATGCGTTCCACTGGTTCTTTTCGTAGAGGTCGCTATAGAACATTCATTAACTTACCCCTCCCTGGCCCCAGTCCTCTGTTTCCTGACCTTACACAACAGGGAAACCGGACGGTAACTGAGAGGTCCAACCTGGGTAGTGTTTTCTCTGAGAGTTGAGTACACTGCACACGCACACGGGTCTCAGAGAGTTTTTTCAATTGCTATCAGCCTAGTGAAAATGAGGAGGTTTAGACAAGTCTCATTCGGGTTCCCCACCGAAACGTTCAAAGGGTTTCCGATATCACACAGACCTTCTTCTTCCATGCGTGTTTTCCAACCCTTGTAAGGAAACCAACGTGGGAACTGAATTTTTCGATCCGCAGAGCGTGGCTTCCCACATTCCTGCACCAGGCTCCTCCTTCGTAGGTCTCCGCATCTCTGTTCAGTCACTAAGAACCTAAGGAAAGATGAAGGTAGTTGGATGAGGGCTCCCCCACATTGTTCTTTCCTAGAGGTGAGTATATGAGTCAGAGCTCCTGCTTCAATGCATGTGCTTTCAAACGTTTCTTAGTGAAACCATAAGATAACTGAATGCTGCCTTCCGAGGACTGTTGTAACCCAGAATGGAGCAACATGCATTTCTTCATTGGTCTCCGCCTCTGATTTCAGTCACGAAGTATCTAATGAAGGATGATGGCAGCTGAATGTGAGGGTGCCACACATTGTACTTTATGGGAGTTGAGTGTATCTCTCTGAGCTCATAAGGCCAGGCATGTGCTCTCAAACCTTACTAACATAGTGAAAGAATACGTCAATAATGCTGCCTGTCGCAGTTTGTGGTTACCCGGAATCGAGCACCATCACTTGCTTCATGGGTCTCGCCTCTGATTCCAGTCACGATGTATCTCATGAAGGATGACGGTAGTTGAATGAGGGGTTCGCACCTTGATCTTCCACTGAGTTCAGTTTAGCACTCTTAGATCATTTCCGACATTACTAAATAGGGAAACCAGACGGCAGATGAGACGTTCACACTCTGTAGTGTTTATTCTGAGAGTTGAGCCCACATTGCACTTGCACATGTGTCTCAGAATGTGTTTGCAATCACTATCACCCTCGTGAAAATTGACAGTGTGTGTGTGTGTGTGTGTGTGTGTGTGTGTGTGTGTGTGAGGGTTTCCCCACCATGTTCGTTCAAGGAGTTTCATATGTCACAGTGAACTTATTCTTCACGGCTTGTGTTTTTCAAACATTACTGTCCTCGTGATACAATAAGGTAACTGGATGCTGCCTGTCCGCCTGTGTTATTTCCCTGAGTGGAGCACCCAGCAATGCTTTCATTCATCTCCGAATCGCTTTTCAGTCACGAGCTATCTAGGGAATGATAACGATAGTTGAATGAGAGGTTCGCCACAGAGTTTTGCTCGGTGTGGAGTGTTTCACTCTGAGCACATACTCCCATGCCTCCCACCACTAAACCATTGAACCATTATGTAAACCGAATGCTGCATTCCCTTGTGTTGAATCTCAGAGTCGAGCCCCTTGCAGTTCTTACATGGGTCCCCGCATCCGTATTCGATCGTTACCCATAGACAATCATGACGGCAGTCGTGGGATGCGATCCAGGGTGTTTTTTTGGTACACATTGCTATGAACGTTCATTTACGTAACCCCTGCCGGTCCTGTGTTTTCCGACCTCTCTACAAACGGAAACAAGACGGTAACTGAGAAGTCCACTCTGGGTAGTGTTTTCTCTGAGAGTTGAGCACACTGCACTTCCACATGGGTCTCAGAAAGGGTTTTCAAGTTCTATCAGCCTAGTGCAAATGAGGATGTTTATACAAGTCTCATTCGGGTTCCCCACCGAATTCTTTCAAAGAGTTTCCAATACCACACAGACCTTTTTCAGTCATACCACACAGGTTTTCAGTCACGACCTATCTAGGGAATGATGACGATAGTTGAATGAGAGGTTTACCGTTGTATTTCTCGGTGTGGAGCGTACCACACTGAGCACATCCTTCCATGCCTGTGTTTTCACACATTACTAAACTATTGAACCAAGAGGTTAACTGAATGCTGCTTTCCCTTGTGTTGAATCCCAGAGTCGAGCCCCTTGCACTTCATTCATTAGTCTCGGCTTCTGTTTTCAATCGTTACCCCGTAGGCAATCATGTTGGTCGTTGTAGGAAGGGTTCCCTGGTTTTCCTTTAATGACGTGGCTATAGAACATTCATTAACTTACACCTCCAGTCCTGTGTTTTCCGATCTTACTCAACAGGGAAACAGGACGGTAACTGAGAGGTCCACTCTGGGTAGTGTCTTCTCTGAGAGCTGAGCACACTGCACATGCACATGGGTCTCAGAAAGTGTTTTCAATTTCTATCAGCCTAGTGAAAAGGAAGAGGTTTAGACAAGTCTCATTCGGGTTCCCCACTGAATTCGTTCAAAGGGTTTCCGATGTGACACAAAGCTTCTTCTTCAAAGCGTGTTTTCCAACACTAGTAAGGAAACCAGTATGGGAACTGAATTTTTCGATCCGCAGAGCGTGGTATCCCACATTTTATCACCAGGCTCCTCCTTCGTTGGTCTCCGCATGTCTTTTCAGTCACTAGGTACCTAAGGAAAGATGAAGGTAGTTGGATGAGGGTTCCCCCACATTGTTCTTTCCTGGAGGTGAGTATATGACTCAGAGCTCCTGCTCAATGCATGTGCTTTCATACCTCACTAACAGAGTGAAAGACTATGATAACTGAATGCTGCATCCCGCAGTGTACTGTTACCCGGAATAGAGCACCGTCCACTTCCTTCATTGCTCTCCGCCTCTGATTGAAGTCACGATGTACCTAATGAAGGATGACGGTAGCTGAATGAGGGGTTCCCACCTTGTTCTTCCACGGAGTGGAGTTTATCACTGTGACATCAATTCCCACATTACTAAATAGGGATACCTGACGGCAGGTGAGATGTTCATTCTGTGTAGTGTTTACTCTGAGGGTTGAGCCCACATTGCACTTGCAAGTGTGTCTCAGAATGTGTTTGCAATCGCTATCACCCTCGCGAAAATGGAAGGTGTGTGTGTGTGTGTGTGTGGGCCCATGTGTGTTTGTGATGGGTTCCCCACGGTTTTCGGTCAAGGAGTTTCGTATGTCACACTGAGCTTATTCTTCACTGCTTGTGTTTTCCCACATTACTAAGTATAACAATATGAGAACTGAATTTTTCGATCCGCAGAGTGTGGCTTCCCAGATATCAGCAGCACGAACCCCAACTTCAGTGGTCTCCGTATGTCTTTTCAGTCACTACGTATCTTCTGAGGGATGACGGTAGTTAAATGAGAGGTACCACAGACGTTTCTTTCCCGAAGTTGTATATATCACACTGAGATCCTACTGCAATGCAGGTGTTTCCAAACATTACTACGCTAGTCATACGATACGGTAGCTGAATACTTCATGTCCCCCTGTGTCATTTCCCTGAATGGAGCACCCAGCTATGCTTTCATTGGTCTCCGAATCGGTTTTCAGTCACGACCTATCTAGGGAATGATAACGATAGTTGAATGAGAGGTTCGCCACAGTGTTTTTCTCGGTGTGCAGTGTATCACACTGAGCACATACTTCCGTGTCTGTGTTCTCACCCATCACTAAACCATTGAACCAATATGTACACCGAATGCTGCCTTCCCCTGTGTTGAATCCCAGAGTGGATCCCCTTGCACTTCATTCATTGGTCACCGCATCTGTATTCGATCGTTAACCCATAGTCAGTCATGATGGCAGTTGTAGGATGCGTTCCACTGGTTCTTTTTGTAGAGGTCGCTATAGAACATTCATTAACTTACCCCTCCCTGGCCCCAGTCCTCTGTTTCCTGACCTTACACAACAGGGAAACCGGACGGTAACTGAGAGGTCCAACCTGGGTAGTGTTTTCTCTGAGAGTTGAGTACACTGCACATGCACACGGGTCTCAGAAAGTTTTTTCAATTGCTATCAGCCTAGTGAAAATGAGGAGGTTTAGACAAGTCTCATTCGGGTTCCCCACCGAAACGTTCAAAGGGTTTCCGATATCACACAGACCTTCTTCTTCCATGCGTGTTTTCCAACCCTTGTAAGGAAACCAACGTGGGAACTGAATTTTTCGATCCGCAGAGCGTGGCTTCCCACATTCCTGCACCAGGCTCCTCCTTCGTAGGTCTCCGCATCTCTGTTCAGTCACTAAGAACCTAAGGAAAGATGAAGGTAGTTGGATGAGGGCTCCCCCACATTGTTCTTTCCTAGAGGTGAGTATATGAGTCAGAGCTCCTGCTTCAATGCGTGTGCTTTCAAACGTTACTTAGTGAAACCATACGATAACTGAATGCTGCCTTCCGAGGATTGTTGTAACCCAGAATGGAGCAACATGCATTTCTTCATTGGTCTCCGCCTCTGATTTCAGTCACGAAGTATCTAATGAAGGATGACGGCAGCTGAATGTGAGGGTGCCACACATTGTACTTTATGGGAGTTGAGTGTATCTCTCTGAGCTCATAAGGCCAGGCATGTGCTCTCAAACCTTACTAACATAGTGAAAGAATACGTCAATAATGCTGCCTGTCGCAGTTTGTGGTTACCCGGAATCGAGCACCATCACTTGCTTCATGGGTCTCGCCTCTGATTCCAGTCACGATGTATCTCATGAAGGATGACGGTAGTTGAATGAGGGGTTCGCACCTTGATCTTCCACTGAGTTCAGTTTAGCACTCTTAGATCATTTCCGACATTACTAAATAGGGAAACCAGACGGCAGATGAGACGTTCGCTCTCTGTAGTGTTTATTCTGAGAGTTGAGCCCACATTGCACTTGCACATGTGTCTCAGAATGTGTTTGCAATCACTATCACCCTCGTGAAAATTGACAGTGTGTGTGTGTGTGTGTGTGTGTGTGTGTGTATGTGTGTGTGTGTGTGTGTGTGAGGGTTTCCCCACCATGTTCGTTCAAGGAGTTTCGTATGTCACAGTGAACTTATTCTTCACGGCTTGTGTTTTTCAAACATTACTGTCCTCGTGATACAATAAGGTAACTGGATGCTGCCTGTCCGCCTGTGTTATTTCCCTGAGTGGAGCACCCAGCAATGCTTTCATTCATCTCCGAATCGCTTGTCAGTCACGAGCTATCTAGGGAATGATAACGATAGTTGAATGAGAGGTTCGCCACAGAGTTTTGCTCGGTGTGGAGTGTTTCACTCTGAGCACATACTCCCATGCCTCCCACCACTAAACCATTGAACCATTATGTAAACCGAATGCTGCATTCCCTTGTGTTGAATCTCAGAGTCGAGCCCCTTGCAGTTCTTACATGGGTCCCCGCATCCGTATTCGATCGTTACCCATAGACAATCATGACGGCAGTCGTGGGATGCGATCCAGGGTGTTTTTTGGTACACATTGCTATGAACGTTCATTTACGTAACCCCTGCCGGTCCTGTGTTTTCCGACCTCTCTACAAACGGAAACAAGACGGTAACTGAGAAGTCCACTCTGGGTAGTGTTTTCTCTGAGAGTTGAGCACACTGCACTTCCACATGGGTCTCAGAAAGGGTTTTCAAGTTCTCTCAGCCTAGTGCAAATGAGGATGTTTATACAAGTCTCATTCGGGTTCCCCACCGAATTCTTTCAAAGAGTTTCCAATACCACACAGACCTTTTCAGTCATACCACACAGGTTTTCAGTCACGACCTATCTAGGGAATGATGACGATAGTTGAATGAGAGGTTTACCGTTGTATTTCTCGGTGTGGAGCGTACCACACTGAGCACATCCTTCCATGCCTGTGTTTTCACACATTACTAAACTATTGAACCAAGAGGTTAACTGAATGCTGCTTTCCCTTGTGTTGAATCCCAGAGTCGAGCCCCTTGCACTTCATTCATTAGTCTCGGCTTCTGTTTTCAATCGTTACCCCGTAGGCAATCATGTTGGTCGTTGTAGGAAGGGTTCCCTGGTTTTCCTTTAATGACGTGGCTATAGAACATTCATTAACTTACACCTCCAGTCCTGTGTTTTCCGACCTTACTCAACAGGGAAACAGGACGGTAACTGAGAGGTCCACTCTGGGTAGTGTCTTCTCTGAGAGCTGAGCACACTGCACATGCACATGGGTCTCAGAAAGTGTTTTCAATTTCTATCAGCCTAGTGAAAAGGAAGAGGTTTAGACAAGTCTCATTCGGGTTCCCCACCGAATTCGTTCAAAGGGTTTCCGATGTGACACAAAGCTTCTTCTTCAAAGCGTGTTTTCCAACACTAGTAAGGAAACCAGTATGGGAACTGAATTTTTCGATCCGCAGAGCGTGGTATCCCACATTTTATCACCAGGCTCCTCCTTCGTTGGTCTCCGCATCTCTTTTCAGTCACTAGGTACCTAAGGAAAGATGAAGGTCGTTGGATGAGGGTTCCCCCACATTGTTCTTTCCTGGAGGTGACTATATGACTCAGAGCTCCTGCTCAATGCATGTGCTTTCATACCTCACTAACAGAGTGAAAGACTATGATAACTGAATGCTGCATTCCGCAGTGTACTGTTACCCGGAATAGAGCACCGTCCACTTCCTTCATTGCTCTCCGCCTCTGATTGAAGTCACGATGTACCTAATGAAGGATGACGGTAGCTGAATGAGGGGTTCCCACCTTGTTCTTCCACGGAGTGGAGTTTATCACTGTGACATCAATTCCCACATTACTAAATAGGGATACCTGACGGCAGGTGAGATGTTCATTCTGTGTAGTGTTTACTCTGAGGGTTGAGCCCACATTGCACTTGCAAGTGTGTCTCAGAATGTGTTTGCAATCGCTATCACCCTCGCGAAAATGGAAGGTGTGTGTGTGTGTGTGTGTGTGTGTGTGTGGGCCCATGTGTGTTTGTGATGGGTTCCCCACGGTTTTCGGTCAAGGAGTTTCGTATGTCACACTGAGCTTATTCTTCACTGCTTGTGTTTTCCCACATTACTAAGTATAACAATATGAGAACTGAATTTTTCGATCCGCAGAGTGTGGCTTCCCAGATATCAGCAGCACGAACCCCAACTTCAGTGGTCTCCGTATGTCTTTTCAGTCACTACGTATCTTCTGAGGGATGACGGTAGTTAAATGAGAGGTACCACAGACGTTTCTTTCCCGAAGTTGTATATATCACACTGAGATCCTACTGCAATGCAGGTGTTTCCAAACATTACTACGCTAGTCATACGATACGGTAGCTGAATACTTCATGTCCCCCTGTGTCATTTCCCTGAATGGAGCACCCAGCTATGCTTTCATTGGTCTCCGAATCGGTTTTCAGTCACGACCTATCTAGGGAATGATAACGATAGTTGAATGAGAGGTTCGCCACAGTGTTTTTCTCGGTGTGGAGTGTATCACACTGAGCACATACTTCCATGTCTGTGTTCTCACCCATCACTAAACCATTGAACCAATATGTACACCGAATGCTGCCTTCCCCTGTGTTGAATCCCAGAGTGGATCCCCTTGCACTTCATTCATTGGTCACCGCATCTGTATTCGATCGTTAACCCATAGTCAGTCATGATGGCAGTTGTAGGATGCGTTCCACTGGTTCTTTTTGTAGAGGTCGCTATAGAACATTCATTAACTTACCCCTCCCTGGCCCCAGTCCTCTGTTTCCTGACCTTACACAACAGGGAAACCGGACGGTAACTGAGAGGTCCAACCTGGGTAGTGTTTTCTCTGAGAGTTGAGTACACTGCACATGCACACGGGTCTCAGAAAGTTTTTTCAATTGCTATCAGCCTAGTGAAAATGAGGAGGTTTAGACAAGTCTCATTCGGGTTCCCCACCGTACGTTCAACGGGTTTCCGATATCACACAGACCTTCTTCTTCCATGCGTGTTTTCCAACCCTTGTAAGGAAACCAACGTGGGAACTGAATTTTTCGATCCGCAGAGCGTGGCTTCCCACATTCCTGCACCAGGCTCCTCCTTCGTAGGTCTCCGCATCTCTGTTCAGTCACTAAGAACCTAAGGAAAGATGAAGGTAGTTGGATGAGGGCTCCCCCACATTGTTCTTTCCTAGAGGTGAGTATATGAGTCAGAGCTCCTGCTTCAATGCGTGTGCTTTCAAACGTTACTTAGTGAAACCATACGATAACTGAATGCTGCCTTCCGAGGATTGTTGTAACCCAGAATGGAGCAACATGCATTTCTTCATTGGTCTCCGCCTCTGATTTCAGTCACGAAGTATCTAATGAAGGATGATGGCAGCTGAATGTGAGGGTGCCACACATTGTACTTTATGGGAGTTGAGTGTATCTCTCTGAGCTCATAAGGCCAGGCATGTGCTCTCAAACCTTACTAACATAGTGAAAGAATACGTCAATAATGCTGCCTGTCGCAGTTTGTGGTTACCCGGAATCGAGCACCATCACTTGCTTCATGGGTCTCCGCCTCTGATTCCAGTCACGATGTATCTCATGAAGGATGACGGTAGTTGAATGAGGGGTTCGCACCTTGATCTTCCACTGAGTTCAGTTTAGCACTCTTAGATCATTTCCGACATTACTAAATAGGGAAACCAGATGGCAGATGAGACGTTCACTCTCTGTAGTGTTTATTCTGAGAGTTGAGCCCACATTGCACTTGCACATGTGTCTCAGAATGTGTTTGCAATCACTATCACCCTCGTGAAAATTGACAGTGTGTGTGTGTGTGTGTGTGTGTGTGTGTGAGGGTTTCCCCACCATGTTCGTTCAAGGAGTTTCGTATGTCACAGTGAACTTATTCTTCACGGCTTGTGTTTTTCAAACATTACTGTCCTCGTGATACAATAAGGTAACTGGATGCTGCTTGTCCGCCTGTGTTATTTCCCTGAGTGGAGCACCCAGCAATGCTTTCATTCATCTCCGAATCGCTTTTCAGTCACGAGCTATCTAGGGAATGATAACGATAGTTGAATGAGAGGTTCGCCACAGAGTTTTGCTCGGTGTGGAGTGTTTCACTCTGAGCACATACTCCCATGCCTCCCACCACTAAACCATTGAACCATTATGTAAACCGAATGCTGCATTCCCTTGTGTTGAATCTCAGAGTCGAGCCCCTTGCAGTTCTTACATGGGTCCCCGCATCCGTATTGGATCGTTACCCATAGACAATCATGACGGCAGTCGTGGGATGCGATCCAGGGTGTTTTTTTGGTACACATTGCTATGAACGTTCATTTACGTAACCCCTGCCGGTCCTGTGTTTTCCGACCTCTCTACAAACGGAAACAAGACGGTAACTGAGAAGTCCACTCTGGGTAGTGTTTTCTCTGAGAGTTGAGCACACTGCACTTCCACATGGGTCTCAGAAAGGGTTTTCAAGTTCTATCAGCCTAGTGCAAATGAGGATGTTTATACAAGTCTCATTCGGGTTCCCCACCGAATTCTTTCAAAGAGTTTCCAATACCACACAGACCTTTTTCAGTCATACCACACAGGTTTTCAGTCACGACCTATCTAGGGAATGATGACGATAGTTGAATGAGAGGTTTACCGTTGTATTTCTCGGTGTGGAGCGTACCACACTGAGCACATCCTTCCATGCCTGTGTTTTCACACATTACTAAACTATTGAACCAAGAGGTTAACTGAATGCTGCTTTCCCTTGTGTTGAATCCCAGAGTCGAGCCCCTTGCACTTCATTCATTAGTCTCGGCTTCTGTTTTCAATCGTTACCCCGTAGGCAATCATGTTGGTCGTTGTAGGAAGGGTTCCCTGGTTTTCCTTTAATGACGTGGCTATAGAACATTCATTAACTTACACCTCCAGTCCTGTGTTTTCCGACCTTACTCAACAGGGAAACAGGACGGTAACTGAGAGGTCCACTCTGGGTAGTGTCTTCTCTGAGAGCTGAGCACACTGCACATGCACATGGGTCTCAGAAAGTGTTTTCAATTTCTATCAGCCTAGTGAAAAGGAAGAGGTTTAGACAAGTCTCATTCGGGTTCCCCACCGAATTCGTTCAAAGGGTTTCCGATGTGACACAAAGCTTCTTCTTCAAAGCGTGTTTTCCAACACTAGTAAGGAAACCAGTATGGGAACTGAATTTTTCGATCCGCAGAGCGTGGTATCCCACATTTTATCACCAGGCTCCTCCTTCGTTGGTCTCCGCATCTCTTTTCAGTCACTAGGTACCTAAGGAAAGATGAAGGTAGTTGGATGAGGGTTCCCCCACATTGTTCTTTCCTGGAGGTGAGTATATGACTCAGAGCTCCTGCTCAATGCATGTGCTTTCATACCTCACTAACAGAGTGAAAGACTATGATAACTGAATGCTGCATTCCGCAGTGTACTGTTACCCGGAATAGAGCACCGTCCACTTCCTTCATTGCTCTCCGCCTCTGATTGAAGTCACGATGTACCTAATGAAGGATGACGGTAGCTGAATGAGGGGTTCCCACCTTGTTCTTCCACGGAGTGGAGTTTATCACTGTGACATCAATTCCCACATTACTAAATAGGGATACCTGACGGCAGGTGAGATGTTCATTCTGTGTAGTGTTTACTCTGAGGGTTGAGCCCACATTGCACTTGCAAGTGTGTCTCAGAATGTGTTTGCAATCGCTATCACCCTCGCGAAAATGGAAGGTGTGTGTGTGTGTGTGTGTGTGTGTGTGTGTGTGTGTGGGCCCGTGTGTGTTTGTGATGGGTTCCCCACGGTTTTCGGTCAAGGGGTTTCGTATGTCACACTGAGCTTATTCTTCACTGCTTGTGTTTTCCCACATTACTAAGTATAACAATATGAGAACTGAATTTTTCGATCCGCAGAGTGTGGCTTCCCAGATATCAGCAGCACGAACCCCAACTTCAGTGGTCTCCGTATGTCTTTTCAGTCACTACGTATCTTCTGAGGGATGACGGTAGTTAAATGAGAGGTACCACAGACGTTTCTTTCCCGAAGTTGTATATATCACACTGAGATCCTACTGCAATGCAGGTGTTTCCAAACATTACTACGCTAGTCATACGATACGGTAGCTGAATACTTCATGTCCCCCTGTGTCATTTCCCTGAATGGAGCACCCAGCAATGCTTTCATTGGTCTCCGAATCGGTTTTCAGTCACGACCTATCTAGGGAATGATAACGATAGTTGAATGAGAGGTTCGCCACAGTGTTTTTCTCGGTGTGGAGTGTATCACACTGAGCACATACTTCCATGTCTGTGTTCTCACCCATCACTAAACCATTGAACCAATATGTACACCGAATGCTGCCTTCCCCTGTGTTGAATCCCAGAGTGGATCCCCTTGCACTTCATTCATTGGTCACCGCATCTGTATTCGATCGTTAACCCATAGTCAGTCATGATGGCAGTTGTAGGATGCGTTCCACTGGTTCTTTTTGTAGAGGTCGCTATAGAACATTCATTAACTTACCCCTCCCTGGCCCCAGTCCTCTGTTTCCTGACCTTACACAACAGGGAAACCGGACGGTAACTGAGAGGTCCAACCTGGGTAGTGTTTTCTCTGAGAGTTGAGTACACTGCACATGCACACGGGTCTCAGAAAGTTTTTTCAATTGCTATCAGCCTAGTGAAAATGAGGAGGTTTAGACAAGTCTCATTCGGGTTCCCCACCGAAACGTTCAAAGGGTTTCCGATATCACACAGACCTTCTTCTTCCATGCGTGTTTTCCAACCCTTGTAAGGAAACCAACGTGGGAACTGAATTTTTCGATCCGCAGAGCGTGGCTTCCCACATTCCTGCACCAGGCTCCTCCTTCGTAGGTCTCCGCATCTCTGTTCAGTCACTAAGAACCTAAGGAAAGATGAAGGTAGTTGGATGAGGGCTCCCCCACATTGTTCTTTCCTAGAGGTGAGTATATGAGTCAGAGCTCCTGCTTCAATGCGTGTGCTTTCAAACGTTACTTAGTGAAACCATACGATAACTGAATGCTGCCTTCCGAGGATTGTTGTAACCCAGAATGGAGCAACATGCATTTCTTCATTGGTCTCCGCCTCTGATTTCAGTCACGAAGTATCTAATGAAGGATGACGGCAGCTGAATGTGAGGGTGCCACACATTGTACTTTATGGGAGTTGAGTGTATCTCTCTGAGCTCATAAGGCCAGGCATGTGCTCTCAAACCTTACTAACATAGTGAAAGAATACGTCAATAATGCTGCCTGTCGCAGTTTGTGGTTACCCGGAATCGAGCACCATCACTTGCTTCATGGGTCTCCGCCTCTGATTCCAGTCACGATGTATCTCATGAAGGATGACGGTAGTTGAATGAGGGGTTCGCACCTTGATCTTCCACTGAGTTCAGTTTAGCACTCTTAGATCATTTCCGACATTACTAAATAGGGAAACCAGACGGCAGATGAGACGTTCACTCTCTGTAGTGTTTATTCTGAGAGTTGAGCCCACATTGCACTTGCACATGTGTCTCAGAATGTGTTTGCAATCACTATCACCCTCGTGAAAATTGACAGTGTGTGTGTGTGTGTGTGTGTGTGTGTGTGTGAGGGTTTCCCCACCGTGTTCGTTCAAGGAGTTTCGTATGTCACAGTGAACTTATTCTTCACGGCTTGTGTTTTTCAAACATTACTGTCCTCGTGATACAATAAGGTAACTGGATGCTGCCTGTCCGCCTGTGTTATTTCCCTGAGTGGAGCACCCAGCAATGCTTTCATTCATCTCCGAATCGCTTTTCAGTCACGAGCTATCTAGGGAATGATAACGATAGTTGAATGAGAGGTTCGCCACAGAGTTTTGCTCGGTGTGGAGTGTTTCACTCTGAGCACATACTCCCATGCCTCCCACCACTAAACCATTGAACCATTATGTAAACCGAATGCTGCATTCCCTTGTGTTGAATCTCAGAGTCGAGCCCCTTGCAGTTCTTACATGGGTCCCCGCATCCGTATTCGATCGTTACCCATAGACAATCATGACGGCAGTCGTGGGATGCGATCCAGGGTGTTTTTTTGGTACACATTGCTATGAACGTTCATTTACGTAACCCCTGCCGGTCCTGTGTTTTCCGACCTCTCTACAAACGGAAACAAGACGGTAACTGAGAAGTCCACTCTGGGTAGTGTTTTCTCTGAGAGTTGAGCACACTGCACTTCCACATGGGTCTCAGAAAGGGTTTTCAAGTTCTATCAGCCTAGTGCAAATGAGGATGTTTATACAAGTCTCATTCGGGTTCCCCACCGAATTCTTTCAAAGAGTTTCCAATACCACACAGACCTTTTTCAGTCATACCACACAGGTTTTCAGTCACGACCTATCTAGGGAATGATGACGATAGTTGAATGAGAGGTTTACCGTTGTATTTCTCGGTGTGGAGCGTACCACACTGAGCACATCCTTCCATGCCTGTGTTTTCACACATTACTAAACTATTGAACCAAGAGGTTAACTGAATGCTGCTTTCCCTTGTGTTGAATCCCAGAGTCGAGCCCCTTGCACTTCATTCATTAGTCTCGGCTTCTGTTTTCAATCGTTACCCCGTAGGCAATCATGTTGGTCGTTGTAGGAAGGGTTCCCTGGTTTTCCTTTAATGACGTGGCTATAGAACATTCATTAACTTACACCTCCAGTCCTGTGTTTTCCGACCTTACTCAACAGGGAAACAGGACGGTAACTGAGAGGTCCACTCTGGGTAGTGTCTTCTCTGAGAGCTGAGCACACTGCACATGCACATGGGTCTCAGAAAGTGTTTTCAATTTCTATCAGCCTAGTGAAAAGGAAGAGGTTTAGACAAGTCTCATTCGGGTTCCCCACCGAATTCGTTCAAAGGGTTTCCGATGTGACACAAAGCTTCTTCTTCAAAGCGTGTTTTCCAACACTAGTAAGGAAACCAGTATGGGAACTGAATTTTTCGATCCGCAGAGCGTGGTATCCCACATTTTATCACCAGGCTCCTCCTTCGTTGGTCTCCGCATCTCTTTCAGTCACTAGGTACCTAAGGAAAGATGAAGGTAGTTGGATGAGGGTTCCCCCACATTGTTCTTTCCTGGAGGTGAGTATATGACTCAGAGCTCCTGCTCAATGCATGTGCTTTCATACCTCACTAACAGAGTGAAAGACTATGATAACTGAATGCTGCATTCCGCAGTGTACTGTTACCCGGAATAGAGCACCGTCCACTTCCTTCATTGCTCTCCGCCTCTGATTGAAGTCACGATGTACCTAATGAAGGATGACGGTAGCTGAATGAGGGGTTCCCACCTTGTTCTTCCACGGAGTGGAGTTTATCACTGTGACATCAATTCCCACATTACTAAATAGGGATACCTGACGGCAGGTGAGATGTTCATTCTGTGTAGTGTTTACTCTGAGGGTTGAGCCCACATTGCACTTGCAAGTGTGTCTCAGAATGTGTTTGCAATCGCTATCACCCTCGCGAAAATGGAAGGGGTGTGTGTGTGGGGGGGGGCCCGTGTGTGTTTGTGATGGGTTCCCCACGGTTTTCGGTCAAGGAGTTTCGTATGTCACACTGAGCTTATTCTTCACTGCTTGTGTTTTCCCACATTACTAAGTATAACAATATGAGAACTGAATTTTTCGATCCGCAGAGTGTGGCTTCCCAGATATCAGCAGCACGAACCCCAACTTCAGTGGTCTCCGTATGTCTTTTCAGTCACTACGTATCTTCTGAGGGATGACGGTAGTTAAATGAGAGGTACCACAGACGTTTCTTTCCCGAAGTTGTATATATCACACTGAGATCCTACTGCAATGCAGGTGTTTCCAAACATTACTACGCTAGTCATACGATACGGTAGCTGAATACTTCATGTCCCCCTGTGTCATTTCCCTGAATGGAGCACCCAGCAATGCTTTCATTGGTCTCCGAATCGGTTTTCAGTCACGACCTATCTAGGGAATGATAACGATAGTTGAATGAGAGGTTCGCCACAGTGTTTTTCTCGGTGTGGAGTGTATCACACTGAGCACATACTTCCATGTCTGTGTTCTCACCCATCACTAAACCATTGAACCAATATGTAAACCGAATGCTGCCTTCCCCTGTGTTGAATCCCAGAGTGGATCCCCTTGCACTTCATTCATTGGTCACCGCATCTGTATTCGATCGTTAACCCATAGTCAGTCATGATGGCAGTTGTAGGATGCGTTCCACTGGTTCTTTTCGTAGAGGTCGCTATAGAACATTCATTAACTTACCCCTCCCTGGCCCCAGTCCTCTGTTTCCTGACCTTACACAACAGGGAAACCGGACGGTAACTGAGAGGTCCAACCTGGGTAGTGTTTTCTCTGAGAGTTGAGTACACTGCACACGCACACGGGTCTCAGAAAGTTTTTTCAATTGCTATCAGCCTAGTGAAAATGAGGAGGTTTAGACAAGTCTCATTCGGGTTCCCCACCGAAACGTTCAAAGGGTTTCCGATATCACACAGACCTTCTTCTTCCATGCGTGTTTTCCAACCCTTGTAAGGAAACCAACGTGGGAACTGAATTTTTCGATCCGCAGAGCGTGGCTTCCCACATTCCTGCACCAGGCTCCTCCTTCGTAGGTCTCCGCATCTCTGTTCAGTCACTAAGAACCTAAGGAAAGATGAAGGTAGTTGGATGAGGGCTCCCCCACATTGTTCTTTCCTAGAGGTGAGTATATGAGTCAGAGCTCCTGCTTCAATGCGTGTGCTTTCAAACGTTACTTAGTGAAACCATACGATAACTGAATGCTGCCTTCCGAGGATTGTTGTAACCCAGAATGGAGCAACATGCATTTCTTCATTGGTCTCCGCCTCTGATTTCAGTCACGAAGTATCTAATGAAGGATGACGGCAGCTGAATGTGAGGGTGCCACACATTGTACTTTATGGGAGTTGAGTGTATCTCTCTGAGCTCATAAGGCCAGGCATGTGCTCTCAAACCTTACTAACATAGTGAAAGAATACGTCAATAATGCTGCCTGTCGCAGTTTGTGGTTACCCGGAATCGAGCACCATCACTTGCTTCATGGGTCTCCGCCTCTGATTCCAGTCACGATGTATCTCATGAAGGATGACGGTAGTTGAATGAGGGGTTCGCACCTTGATCTTCCACTGAGTTCAGTTTAGCACTCTTAGATCATTTCCGACATTACTAAATAGGGAAACCAGACGGCAGATGAGACGTTCACTCTCTGTAGTGTTTATTCTGAGAGTTGAGCCCACATTGCACTTGCACATGTGTCTCAGAATGTGTTTGCAATCACTATCACCCTCGTGAAAATTGACAGTGTGTGTGTGTGTGTGTGTGTGTGTGTGTGTGAGGGTTTCCCCACCATGTTCGTTCAAGGAGTTTCGTATGTCACAGTGAACTTATTCTTCACGGCTTGTGTTTTTCAAACATTACTGTCCTCGTGATACAATAAGGTAACTGGATGCTGCCTGTCCGCCTGTGTTATTTCCCTGAGTGGAGCACCCAGCAATGCTTTCATTCATCTCCGAATCGCTTTTCAGTCACGAGCTATCTAGGGAATGATAACGATAGTTGAATGAGAGGTTCGCCACAGAGTTTTGCTCGGTGTGGAGTGTTTCACTCTGAGCACATACTCCCATGCCTCCCACCACTAAACCATTGAACCATTATGTAAACCGAATGCTGCATTCCCTTGTGTTGAATCTCAGAGTCGAGCCCCTTGCAGTTCTTACATGGGTCCCCGCATCCGTATTCGATCGTTACCCATAGACAATCATGACGGCAGTCGTGGGATGCGATCCAGGGTGTTTTTTTGGTACACATTGCTATGAACGTTCATTTACGTAACCCCTGCCGGTCCTGTGTTTTCCGACCTCTCTACAAACGGAAACAAGACGGTAACTGAGAAGTCCACTCTGGGTAGTGTTTTCTCTGAGAGTTGAGCACACTGCACTTCCACATGGGTCTCAGAAAGGGTTTTCAAGTTCTATCAGCCTAGTGCAAATGAGGATGTTTATACAAGTCTCATTCGGGTTCCCCACCGAATTCTTTCAAAGAGTTTCCAATACCACACAGACCTTTTTCAGTCATACCACACAGGTTTTCAGTCACGACCTATCTAGGGAATGATGACGATAGTTGAATGAGAGGTTTACCGTTGTATTTCTCGGTGTGGAGCGTACCACACTGAGCACATCCTTCCATGCCTGTGTTTTCACACATTACTAAACTATTGAACCAAGAGGTTAACTGAATGCTGCTTTCCCTTGTGTTGAATCCCAGAGTCGAGCCCCTTGCACTTCATTCATTAGTCTCGGCTTCTGTTTTCAATCGTTACCCCGTAGGCAATCATGTTGGTCGTTGTAGGAAGGGTTCCCTGGTTTTCCTTTAATGACGTGGCTATAGAACATTCATTAACTTACACCTCCAGTCCTGTGTTTTCCGACCTTACTCAACAGGGAAACAGGACGGTAACTGAGAGGTCCACTCTGGGTAGTGTCTTCTCTGAGAGCTGAGCACACTGCACATGCACATGGGTCTCAGAAAGTGTTTTCAATTTCTATCAGCCTAGTGAAAAGGAAGAGGTTTAGACAAGTCTCATTCGGGTTCCCCACCGAATTCGTTCAAAGGGTTTCCGATGTGACACAAAGCTTCTTCTTCAAAGCGTGTTTTCCAACACTAGTAAGGAAACCAGTATGGGAACTGAATTTTTCGATCCGCAGAGCGTGGTATCCCACATTTTATCACCAGGCTCCTCCTTCGTTGGTCTCCGCATCTCTTTTCAGTCACTAGGTACCTAAGGAAAGATGAAGGTAGTTGGATGAGGGTTCCCCCACATTGTTCTTTCCTGGAGGTGAGTATATGACTCAGAGCTCCTGCTCAATGCATGTGCTTTCATACCTCACTAACAGAGTGAAAGACTATGATAACTGAATGCTGCATTCCGCAGTGTACTGTTACCCGGAATAGAGCACCGTCCACTTCCTTCATTGCTCTCCGCCTCTGATTGAAGTCACGATGTACCTAATGAAGGATGACGGTAGCTGAATGAGGGGTTCCCACCTTGTTCTTCCACGGAGTGGAGTTTATCACTGTGACATCAATTCCCACATTACTAAATAGGGATACCTGACGGCAGGTGAGATGTTCATTCTGTGTAGTGTTTACTCTGAGGGTTGAGCCCACATTGCACTTGCAAGTGTGTCTCAGAATGTGTTTGCAATCGCTATCACCCTCGCGAAAATGGAAGGTGTGTGTGTGTGTGTGTGTGGGCCCGTGTGTGTTTGTGATGGGTTCCCCACGGTTTTCGGTCAAGGAGTTTCGTATGTCACACTGAGCTTATTCTTCACTGCTTGTGTTTTCCCACATTACTAAGTATAACAATATGAGAACTGAATTTTTCGATCCGCAGAGTGTGGCTTCCCAGATATCAGCAGCACGAACCCCAACTTCAGTGGTCTCCGTATGTCTTTTCAGTCACTACGTATCTTCTGAGGGATGACGGTAGTTAAATGAGAGGTACCACAGACGTTTCTTTCCCGAAGTTGTATATATCACACTGAGATCCTACTGCAATGCAGGTGTTTCCAAACATTACTACGCTAGTCATACGATACGGTAGCTGAATACTTCATGTCCCCCTGTGTCATTTCCCTGAATGGAGCACCCAGCAATGCTTTCATTGGTCTCCGAATCGGTTTTCAGTCACGACCTATCTAGGGAATGATAACGATAGTTGAATGAGAGGTTCGCCACAGTGTTTTTCTCGGTGTGGAGTGTATCACACTGAGCACATACTTCCATGTCTGTGTTCTCACCCATCACTAAACCATTGAACCAATATGTACACCGAATGCTGCCTTCCCCTGTGTTGAATCCCAGAGTGGATCCCCTTGCACTTCATTCATTGGTCACCGCATCTGTATTTGATCGTTAACCCATAGTCAGTCATGATGGCAGTTGTAGGATGCGTTCCACTGGTTCTTTTCGTAGAGGTCGCTATAGAACATTCATTAACTTACCCCTCCCTGGCCCCAGTCCTCTGTTTCCTGACCTTACACAACAGGGAAACCGGACGGTAACTGAGAGGTCCAACCTGGGTAGTGTTTTCTCTGAGAGTTGAGTACACTGCACACGCACACGGGTCTCAGAAAGTTTTTTCAATTGCTATCAGCCTAGTGAAAATGAGGAGGTTTAGACAAGTCTCATTCGGGTTCCCCACCGAAACGTTCAAAGGGTTTCCGATATCACACAGACCTTCTTCTTCCATGCGTGTTTTCCAACCCTTGTAAGGAAACCAACGTGGGAACTGAATTTTTCGATCCGCAGAGCGTGGTTTCCCACATTCCTGCACCAGGCTCCTCCTTAGTAGGTCTCCGCATCTCTGTTCAGTCACTAAGAACCTAAGGAAAGATGAAGGTAGTTGGATGAGGGCTCCCCCACATTGTTCTTTCCTAAAGGTGAGTATATGAGTCAGAGCTCCTGCTTCAATGCATGTGCTTTCAAACGTTTCTTAGTGAAACCATAGGATAACTGAATGCTGCCTTCCGAGGACTGTTGTAACCCAGAATGGAGCAGCCTGCATTTCTTCATTGGTCTCCGCCTCTGATTTCAGTCACGAAGTATCTAATGAAGGATGACGGCAGCTGAATGTGAGGGTGCCACACATTGTACTTTATGGGAGTTGAGTGTATCTCTCTGAGCTCATAAGGCCAGGCATGTGCTCTCAAACCTTACTAACATAGTGAAAGAATACGTCAATAATGCTGCCTATCGCACTTTGTGGTTCCCCGGAATCGAGCACCATCACTTGCTCCATGGGTCTCCGCCTCTGATTCCAGTCACGATGTATCTTATGAAGGATGACGGTAGTTGAATGAGGAGTTCGCACCTTGATCTTCCACTGAGTTCAGTTTAGCACTCTTAGATCATTTCCGACATTACTAAATAGGGAAACCAGACGGCAGATGAGACGTTCACTCTCTGTAGTGTTTATTCTGAGAGTTGAGCCCACATTGCACTTGCACATGTGTCTCAGAATGTGTTTGCAATCACTATCACCCTCGTGAAAATTGACAGTGTGTGTGTGTGTGTGTGTGTGTGAGGGTTTCCCCACCGTGTTCGTTCAAGGAGTTTCGTATGTCACAGTGAACTTATTCTTCACGGCTTGTGTTTTTCAAACATTACTGTCCTCGTGATACAATAAGGTAACTGGATGCTGCCTGTCCGCCTGTGTTATTTCCCTGAGTGGAGCACCCAGCAATGCTTTCATTCATCTCCGAATCGCTTTTCAGTCACGAGCTATCTAGGGAATGATAACGATAGTTGAATGAGAGGTTCGCCACAGAGTTTTGCTCGGTGTGGAGTGTTTCACTCTGAGCACATACTCCCATGCCTCCCACCACTAAACCATTGAACCATTATGTAAACCGAATGCTGCATTCCCTTGTGTTGAATCTCAGAGTCGAGCCCCTTGCAGTTCTTACATGGGTCCCCGCATCCGTATTGGATCGTTACCCATAGACAATCATGACGGCAGTCGTGGGATGCGATCCAGGGTGTTTTTTTGGTACACATTGCTATGAACGTTCATTTACGTAACCCCTGCCGGTCCTGTGTTTTCCGACCTCTCTACAAACGGAAACAAGACGGTAACTGAGAAGTCCACTCTGGGTCGTGTTTTCTCTGAGAGTTGAGCACACTGCACTTCCACATGGGTCTCAGAAAGGGTTTTCAAGTTCTATCAGCCTAGTGCAAATGAGGATGTTTATACAAGTCTCATTCGGGTTCCCCACCGAATTCTTTCAAAGAGTTTCCAATACCACACAGACCTTTTCAGTCATACCACACAGGTTTTCAGTCACGACCTATCTAGGGAATGATGATGATAGTTGAATGAGAGGTTTACCGTTGTATTTCTCGGTGTGGAGCGTACCACACTGAGCACATCCTTCCATGCCTGTGTTTTCACACATTACTAAACTATTGAACCAAGAGGTTAACTGAATGCTGCTTTCCCTTGTGTTGAATCCCAGAGTCGAGCCCCTTGCACTTCATTCATTAGTCTCGGCTTCTGTTTTCAATCGTTACCCCGTAGGCAATCATGTTGGTCGTTGTAGGAAGGGTTCCCTGGTTTTCCTTTAATGACGTGGCTATAGAACATTCATTAACTTACACCTCCAGTCCTGTGTTTTCCGACCTTACTCAACAGGGAAACAGGACGGTACCTGAGAGGTCCACTCTGGGTAGTGTCTTCTCTGAGAGCTGAGCACACTGCACATGCACATGGGTCTCAGAAAGTGTTTTCAATTTCTATCAGCCTAGTGAAAAGGAAGAGGTTTAGACAAGTCTCATTCGGGTTCCCCACCGAATTCGTTCAAAGGGTTTCCGATGTGACACAAAGCTTCTTCTTCAAAGCGTGTTTTCCAACACTAGTAAGGAAACCAGTATGGGAACTGAATTTTTCGATCCGCAGAGCGTGGTATCCCACATTTTATCACCAGGCTCCTCCTTCGTTGGTCTCCGCATCTCTTTTCAGTCACTAGGTACCTAAGGAAAGATGAAGGTAGTTGGATGAGGGTTCCCCCACATTGTTCTTTCCTGGAGGTGAGTATATGACTCAGAGCTCCTGCTCAATGCATGTGCTTTCATACCTCACTAACAGAGTGAAAGACTATGATAACTGAATGCTGCATTCCGCAGTGTACTGTTACCCGGAATAGAGCACCGTCCACTTCCTTCATTGCTCTCCGCCTCTGATTGAAGTCACGATGTACCTAATGAAGGATGACGGTAGCTGAATGAGGGGTTCCCACCTTGTTCTTCCACGGAGTGGAGTTTATCACTGTGACATCAATTCCCACATTACTAAATAGGGATACCTGACGGCAGGTGAGATGTTCATTCTGTGTAGTGTTTACTCTGAGGGTTGAGCCCACATTGCACTTGCAAGTGTGTCTCAGAATGTGTTTGCAATCGCTATCACCCTCGCGAAAATGGAAGGTGTGTGTGTGTGTGTGTGTGTGTGTGTGTGTGGGCCCATGTGTGTTTGTGATGGGTTCCCCACGGTTTTCGGTCAAGGAGTTTCGTATGTCACACTGAGCTTATTCTTCACTGCTTGTGTTTTCCCACATTACTAAGTATAACAATATGAGAACTGAATTTTTCGATCCGCAGAGTGTGGCTTCCCAGATATCAGCAGCACGAACCCCAACTTCAGTGGTCTCCGTATGTCTTTTCAGTCACTACGTATCTTCTGAGGGATGACGGTAGTTAAATGAGAGGTACCACAGACGTTTCTTTCCCGAAGTTGTATATATCACACTGAGATCCTACTGCAATGCAGGTGTTTCCAAACATTACTACGCTAGTCATACGATACGGTAGCTGAATACTTCATGTCCCCCTGTGTCATTTCCCTGAATGGAGCACCCAGCAATGCTTTCATTGGTCTCCGAATCGGTTTTCAGTCACGACCTATCTAGGGAATGATAACGATAGTTGAATGAGAGGTTCGCCACAGTGTTTTTCTCGGTGTGCAGTGTATCACACTGAGCACATACTTCCATGTCTGTGTTCTCACCCATCACTAAACCATTGAACCAATATGTACACCGAATGCTGCCTTCCCCTGTGTTGAATCCCAGAGTGGATCCCCTTGCACTTCATTCATTGGTCACCGCATCTGTATTCGATCGTTAACCCATAGTCAGTCATGATGGCAGTTGTAGGATGCGTTCCACTGGTTCTTTTTGTAGAGGTCGCTATAGAACATTCATTAACTTACCCCTCCCTGGCCCCAGTCCTCTGTTTCCTGACCTTACACAACAGGGAAACCGGACGGTAACTGAGAGGTCCAACCTGGGTAGTGTTTTCTCTGAGAGTTGAGTACACTGCACATGCACACGGGTCTCAGAAAGTTTTTTCAATTGCTATCAGCCTAGTGAAAATGAGGAGGTTTAGACAAGTCTCATTCGGGTTCCCCACCGAAACGTTCAAAGGGTTTCCGATATCACACAGACCTTCTTCTTCCATGCGTGTTTTCCAACCCTTGTAAGGAAACCAACGTGGGAACTGAATTTTTCGATCCGCAGAGCGTGGTTTCCCACATTCCTGCACCAGGCTCCTCCTTCGTAGGTCTCCGCATCTCTGTTCAGTCACTAAGAACCTAAGGAAAGATGAAGGTAGTTGGATGAGGGCTCCCCCACATTGTTCTTTCCTAGAGGTGAGTATATGAGTCAGAGCTCCTGCTTCAATGCGTGTGCTTTCAAACGTTACTTAGTGAAACCATACGATAACTGAATGCTGCCTTCCGAGGATTGTTGTAACCCAGAATGGAGCAACATGCATTTCTTCATTGGTCTCCGCCTCTGATTTCAGTCACGAAGTATCTAATGAAGGATGACGGCAGCTGAATGTGAGGGTGCCACACATTGTACTTTATGGGAGTTGAGTGTATCTCTCTGAGCTCATAAGGCCAGGCATGTGCTCTCAAACCTTACTAACATAGTGAAAGAATACGTCAATAATGCTGCCTGTCGCAGTTTGTGGTTACCCGGAATCGAGCACCATCACTTGCTTCATGGGTCTCCGCCTCTGATTCCAGTCATGATGTATCTCATGAAGGATGACGGTAGTTGAATGAGGGGTTCGCACCTTGATCTTCCACTGAGTTCAGTTTAGCACTCTTAGATCATTTCCGACATTACTAAATAGGGAAACCAGACGACAGATGAGACGTTCACTCTCTGTAGTGTTTATTCTGAGAGTTGAGCCCACATTGCACTTGCACATGTGTCTCAGAATGTGTTTGCAATCACTATCACCCTCGTGAAAATTGACAGTGTGTGTGTGTGTGTGTGTGTGTGTGTGTGTATGTGTGTGTGTGTGTGTGTGTGAGGGTTTCCCCACCATGTTCGTTCAAGGAGTTTCGTATGTCACAGTGAACTTATTCTTCACGGCTTGTGTTTTTCAAACATTACTGTCCTCGTGATACAATAAGGTAACTGGATGCTGCCTGTCCGCCTGTGTTATTTCCCTGAGTGGAGCACCCAGCAATGCTTTCATTCATCTCCGAATCGCTTTTCAGTCACGAGCTATCTAGGGAATGATAACGATAGTTGAATGAGAGGTTCGCCACAGAGTTTTGCTCGGTGTGGAGTGTTTCACTCTGAGCACATACTCCCATGCCTCCCACCACTAAACCATTGAACCATTATGTAAACCGAATGCTGCATTCCCTTGTGTTGAATCTCAGAGTCGAGCCCCTTGCAGTTCTTACATGGGTCCCCGCATCCGTATTCGATCGTTACCCATAGACAATCATGACGGCAGTCGTGGGATGCGATCCAGGGTGTTTTTTGGTACACATTGCTATGAACGTTCATTTACGTAACCCCTGCCGGTCCTGTGTTTTCCGACCTCTCTACAAACGGAAACAAGACGGTAACTGAGAAGTCCACTCTGGGTAGTGTTTTCTCTGAGAGTTGAGCACACTGCACTTCCACATGGGTCTCAGAAAGGGTTTTCAAGTTCTATCAGCCTAGTGCAAATGAGGATGTTTATACAAGTCTCATTCGGGTTCCCCACCGAATTCTTTCAAAGAGTTTCCAATACCACACAGACCTTTTTCAGTCATACCACACAGGTTTTCAGTCACGACCTATCTAGGGAATGATGACGATAGTTGAATGAGAGGTTTACCGTTGTATTTCTCGGTGTGGAGCGTACCACACTGAGCACATACTTCCATGCCTGTGTTTTCACACATTACTAAACTATTGAACCAAGAGGTTAACTGAATGCTGCTTTCCCTTGTGTTGAATCCCAGAGTCGAGCCCCTTGCACTTCATTCATTAGTCTCGGCTACTGTTTTCAATCGTTACCCCGTAGGCAATCATGTTGGTCGTTGTAGGAAGGGTTCCCTGGTTTTCCTTTAATGACGTGGCTATAGAACATTCATTAACTTACACCTCCAGTCCTGTGTTTTCCGACCTTACTCAACAGGGAAACAGGACGGTAACTGAGAGGTCCACTCTGGGTAGTGTCTTCTCTGAGAGCTGAGCACACTGCACATGCACATGGGTCTCAGAAAGTGTTTTCAATTTCTATCAGCCTAGTGAAAAGGAAGAGGTTTAGACAAGTCTCATTCGGGTTCCCCACCGAATTCGTTCAAAGGGTTTCCGATGTGACACAAAGCTTCTTCTTCAAAGCGTGTTTTCCAACACTAGTAAGGAAACCAGTATGGGAACTGAATTTTTTGATCCGCAGAGCGTGGTATCCCACATTTTATCACCAGGCTCCTCCTTCGTTGGTCTCCGCATCTCTTTTCAGTCACTAGGTACCTAAGGAAAGATGAAGGTAGTTGGATGAGGGTTCCCCCACATTGTTCTTTCCTGGAGGTGACTATATGACTCAGAGCTCCTGCTCAATGCATGTGCTTTCATACCTCACTAACAGAGTGAAAGACTATGATAACTGAATGCTGCATTCCGCAGTGTACTGTTACCCGGAATAGAGCACCGTCCACTTCCTTCAGTGCTCTCCGCCTCTGATTGAAGTCACGATGTACCTAATGAAGGATGACGGTAGCTGAATGAGGGGTTCCCACCTTGTTCTTCCACGGAGTGGAGTTTATCACTGTGACATCAATTCCCACATTACTAAATAGGGATACCTGACGGCAGGTGAGCAGGTGAGATGTTCATTCTGTGTAGTGTTTACTCTGAGGGTTGAGCCCACATTGCACTTGCAAGTGTGTCTCAGCATGTGTTTGCAATCGCTATCACCCTCGCGAAAATGGAAGGGGTGTGTGTGTGGGGGGGGGCCCGTGTGTGTTTGTGATGGGTTCCCCACGGTTTTCGGTCAAGGAGTTTCGTATGTCACACTGAGCTTAGTCTTCACTGCTTGTGTTTTCCCACATTACTAAGTATAACAATATGAGAACTGAATTTTTCGATCCGCAGAGTGTGGCTTCCCAGATATCAGCAGCACGAACCCCAACTTCAGTGGTCTCCGTATGTCTTTTCAGTCACTATGTATCTTCTGAGGGATGACGGTAGTTAAATGAGAGGTACCACAGACGTTTCTTTCCCGAAGTTGTATATATCACACTGAGATCCTACTGCAATGCAGGTGTTT
>JAESUZ010000681.1:0-232420 GCA_017311185.1 Proteles cristata cristata | reverse complement strand
GTGTCTTAGGTCGGACGGAGTGGGGTATGTGAAATTGCTTGTTTACTTATTTGCTGTCTCTCACGTCCCGTGTGAACGTAAGCTCCACGAAACAGGGGCCGCGTCTCTGACCGCCGTTTCGTTGCTGTTTCTTTTTGCCACGGTTTCCTGCTATCACGCAGCGGGTGCCTCAGAAGCCGATACTTGATGAAGGAAACCGGACTGTGGTTATGGTGCCCTCGGCCAGGCGGCTTCCGCTGTCCCCACGGGGCTGCACGACTCTGGTCTTCTCTCTGTGTGCAGTGCATGCTCCCTGGGGTCGTGCGGCTCTTTTCCTCGGCGGGGCCCGGGGCCTTACCGGCTGCGGCTGCCTCTTCCATGCCCGTCACACGGGTCCTTGCCTCCCCCACACCCACGTGGGTTCTAGCAGCACTCAGTGCCCTCGTACCCTGCCCCCCGGCCCTCCGAGGACTGGGGCGCCTCGCAGAGCCCACTTGCAGACGGGGGCCTGGGGGGCGCGATGCCCCGCGGTGTGCCGGTGAAAGTTTAACGACCAGATCTCCGCCCAAGAAAGGGCCCTGACGTCGAGCATTTGCCCATCCCTGTGGTGGAAAGACTCCCCAGCCACGGCCGCTGTCACGCTCCTGTCGCGAAGTCAACCAGCTTGCAGAATTCCTGGAAATCTGACGATCAGCTCTCGTGAGCGCGTTCCTCGCGCCCCTGGGATGCCCAGATCTTTCCGTGTGGCCTGTGTTCGCTGTCGATTACGGGCTTCGCGTCCCCACCTCCTGGAAGGCCCTGCACCTCAGCCGTGCGGTCCCCTCACACCCCACCTGGTGTCCCACCTTGGCCTCCGTGCAGCTGCTTCGAGCAGGAAGTGGGCAGCCTGCGCCGGAGAACTTCCCCTTCGCTTTCCAACGCCTTGACTCAGGTCTTCCCTGCTGAGGCCGGAACAAGGGACCGAGCCTAAAGATCCTAAGGGCTCTTTCCGTTTTTCTCGTCTGGGATTTTGTATCCACAGCCTGGCTCATTTGCTGCTCTATCAAAATAACTCTCTTCTTGATTTCCTTTTTTTCTGGCATTCTCAACTTTCCCCACTAACCACAGATCAGAACTCCTTTTTCCTGACTGTGCGCTCTCCTTTGTCCTTACAGAGGCAGCACCAGACAGAGCGCTTCAGTCCCTGCCGCCGCCGCTCCTGGTGCCGCAGGCCCTTGTCACCTCCTGCCCGGGGCCGCTCCATGCTCCCCGGTGCTCCCTATAGTGCTGCCAGTTCCTCCTCGAAAAGCACAGCCTGTGTTCTTTCCTGGCCCCCAGGCTGACAGCAACGCTGTGCGACTGTTGGAGCCCTTCTGTCTGACTTGGAAGCTTCTCTCAGCACCAGCTTCGTCCAAGTGCAGCCTTCCAGCCCACACGGTCCCCCGTGAGCTTGGCGCTGCAGGCACACAGGTCCCCTCTTTCCTCTGCGCCCCGCCCCGTGCGAGGTCCCCCCGCCCCCGCTGCACTGGAGCTTCTGTCGAGTCCTGCTCCCACCCCCAGGAGCCCACACAGGTGCCCCTTCCCTGGGACGTCCTGCCGTGGCTGAGTGACGACCTGTGCACACCGCTCATTTTTGTCTTTGGTTCTCTCTTTTTATTTGTAACACTTTTATTGAGATTTCACCCATTTTGAAAAAAAAATTTTTTAGTGTTTATTTTTGAGAGGGAGAGAGAGACACACAGAGTGTGAGCAGGGGAGGGGCAGGGAGAGCGGGAGACACAGTCTCCGAAGCAGGCTCCAGGTTCTGAGCTGTTGACGTGGGGCTCGCACCCGTGAACCGCGAGATCATGACCTGAGCCCAGTTTGGATGCTTAACCGACTGTGCCACCCAGGCGCCCCAACAACTCACCCATTTAAAGCTCACCTTTCAATGGTTTCTGGGATTTTCATAGGTATGTGTAACTATCATTATAATAGTTTTTAGAACATTTTTAAGGAGCCCCCTCCCAATCTCTTACCTTCTAGCTCTCAGTCCCCACTTGTCTTGGTTCGCCCAGCTGAATGCGGCCACTAGTCCACTTTTATCTCTAGAATTTGCCTGTTCTGGACATTTCAAATCCGTGGAATTATGGAGTATGTTGCCTTTTGTGTCTGGCTTATTTCCTGTAGCGTGATGCTTTCAAGTTTTGTGCATTTGGTAGTGAGTGTCCGTATTTCCTTTCTTTTTACAGCCCATTAATGTTCCCTTGATGGACAGACCATATTTTTCTTTTCCATTTGTCAGGTGGAGAACATTGGGTTCTTTACACTTTTTGGCTCTTATGGATAATGCCGATAAGAATGTTCATGTACACGTTTTTGTGGGGATCTGTATTTTCATTTCTCTTGAGTAGATACCTAGGAATGGAATTGCCAGATCAAATGGTAACTCTCTGTTTAGCCTTGAGGAACTTCCAGACCGTTTTCCACAGTGGCTCTGGAACTTTATGTTGCCGTCAGCAGTGTACGAGTGTTCTGATTTCTCCATATCTTTGCCGACATTTGTTATTATTGGACCTAAAAACATTCTTTTTATGTTTATTTTTGAGAGAGACAGAGTGAGAGCAGGGAGAGGGAAAGAGGGAGACACAGAGTCTGAAGCGGGCCTCAGGCTCTGAGCTGTCAGCACAGAGCCTGACGTGGGGCTCGAACCCATGAACTGTGAGGTCATGGCCTGAGCCAAAGTTGGATGTTTAACCAACTGAGCCAGGCACTCCTCAGGCTTTTTGATTATAGGCTTCCTAGTGGGTATGAAGTAGTATCTCATTGTGGTTTGAATTTGCATGTCTCTAATGACAAACGATATTGAGCAACTTTTCATTTGCTTATTGGCCATTCGTAGATCCTTCTTGGAGAAATATCTTTTCAGATATCTTTTTGCTCATTTTAAAAATTGGGTTATTTTGGGGCACCTGGGTGGCTCAGTCGGTTAAGCGTCCAACTTCGGCTCAGATCGCGATCTCGTGGTTCGTGGGTTCGAGCCCCGTGTCGGGCTCTGTGCTGACAGCTCAGAGCTTGGATCCTGCTTCAGATGCTGTGTCTCCCCCTCTGTCTGCCCCTCACCTGCTCATGCTCTGTCTCTCTGTCTCAAAAATAAAAACTATAAAAAAATAAAAAAAAATAATTGGGTTATTTTTCTTTGTATCACTGACTCGTGGGAGTTGTGCACTCACTGTAGACACACAGACTTTGTCACATGCGTGGTTGCAGATATTTTCTCCCATCTTGGAAGTTGCCTTCTCACTTGCTTTATTGGGTCTGTGGTACGTATTGTAAAATTTGAAGGAAGTCCAAAACGATCTCATTTTCTTTGGTTGCATGTGCTTCTGGTGTCATATCTACAAATCCATTGCCAAAGCCAAGGTCATAAAGACTTCCGCTTATATTTTCTTTTGTTTACCTGTATATCGTTTCAGCTCCTACATTTAGGTCTCTGATCCAGTTTGGCTTAACGTTTATATACGGTGTGAGGTAGGTGTTCAGCTTCCTTCTTTTGCATTTCGAAATCCAGCTCTACCTACACCGTCTGTTGAAGAGACAAATGGAGGGGGGGTGTCTTTCCCCATTAGATTGTCCCGGCCCCTTGTCAGTCTGTTGAACTTAGACAATAGGCGTATTTCTGCATTCTCCATTCTCTTCCACTGCTGCATAAGCTTGGTGCTCCCTGTACTGTATCATTAATTAGTTACTTAATTTGTATTTATTTGAAATACTAGAGGGACTCGGTTATTATTATTATAATCTTTTGTTGCTAAACAAAACAGTGAAAACACAGAAGTGCCCAGAGTGACTGTCCTGCCCCAGCTGCTCCTGACCCCACTCACACGATGTACCCGTGTGTTTCCTCTGTAGCCTCACAGATGTTCACCCCTCACTAGATACATGTGTTTGTGTATATGTATTCTCTCTCTGTCTAAAATAATAAGAAAAATTGAGCTATACAAAGGGTTCTATGACTTTAAAAAATCAGGAGCACATCCCATATGCCCTTAAAAGTCAGTTGTACGTGTTTTACCTCATTCTTTCTTTTCTTTTTTTAAAGTTTGAGAGAGAGGAAGAGAGAGCATGAGTGAGCAGGGGAGGGGCAGAGAGAGAGAGAGAGAGAGAGAGAGAGAATCCCACACTGACAGTGCAGAGCCCGATGTGGGGCTCGAGCTCATGAACTATGAGATCATGACCTGAGCCAAGATCAAGAGTCAGACGCTTAACTGACTGAGCCACCCAGGAGCCCCTGTGTCATTCTTTCTTTTTCTTTTCTTCTTCATCTTCTTTTTTTAATGTTTATTTATTTTTGAGAGAGAGAGAGAGAGAGAGCAAGGGAGGGACACAGAGAGGGAGACACGGAATCCGAAGCGGGCTCCAGGCTCAGAGCTGTCAGCGCCGAGCCCGACGCGGGGTTTGAGCCCATGAGACACGAGATCCTGACCTGCGCTGAGTCGATTGCTGAAGCAACTGAGCCACCCAGGCGCCCCTGAGTCATTTTTTCTTAATAGCTCCGTAATATTTCATAGAAGGTGCACACCATCATTTCCGTAACTAGTTCCTTATTGTTGCATATTTATGTGTTTTTAAAAAATTTTTGTTTTTGTTTTATTTTGCTACTCCATTTCTGCCGTGTACCTGTGGGAGCAGTTTTCTCAGCGGGATACCCAGAAGTGGAGTTGCTGACGATGGCTTTTGTCTTAAAGTCGTGTTTAAAGTTCTTCCCTCAGCTGTGCTTTGTGATGTCTTGCACATGTTAGGCACTTAATAAATATTTACTGAAGTGAACTCTTAAGGGTTTTTAGTCTGGATTTATCCCTAGCTTGCTGTTTCATTTCAGTAAACTGTTTTATGACACCCTCATGCCCATTTCACTTCCTCTGAAATGAATGGAAGTGTCAGTTATCCAGTCTTCATTCAGGGGGAGCCGGGGTGGACTGAGTCCGGCCAGGTTGTGGCATGTGCTCTGTGTGGAGTGCCGGGGGTGCACAGAGGAGGGGGGGTCGCCCCAGCCCTGCAGGTGTTTGCACACGTTTAGGATGAGGCAGGCAGGGTGTGCGGTTCTTCCCGAAGAGCATCCGTGTTGTGATGGGAATGAAAGGAAGGGACACAGATGTGTCCCTTGGGTGCTGTCTGGGAAGGCCTCGTGGAGGAGGCGCATTGAGATGCCCTGAAGAGAAATGGAGGCTTTGGACAGGTGCACACGTCCTGGGGCTGGACGGCTGCGGCTGCTGCTCGGCAGAAGAGCCGCGTAAAGAGGGCGGAGGAGGTGAGGAAGGTGGCCCTGCGGTGTCAGGCCTGCGCAGGGGGCAGCTGGAAAGCCAGCAGTCGGCATGCGCCGATCGGCCCCGGGGTCCACACTGGGCTTTGGGGCCAATCCGCGGGGCGTCAGGCCACCTTGGGAGGTTTTGAGTCGAATTCCGCTATTAAAGTTGGTCTGGAGGAAGTGGTGTGCTCAGGGGCATGGAGGACGGGGAGTCTGCATTTCCAGAGGCTTCTCTGATACAACTTTTCCCCTGTGCTTCTCTTCTCATCCTCAACTCTTCCCCCAGCTGTCGGAAAACGTGGTTAACCGCATGAAGGACCCCAGCCAGCCCTGCAAAGCTGGGGGGCCAGCTCCGTCTCCTGCCCCTCCACCGTCTACACGTGGCACCTCTGAAGGCCCGCAGAAAGGTACGGCGGGGCGCAGGGATTCTGGGGCGGGGCGGGGAATCGGTGACGAGAGCCTTCCTGTCACAACAGATCTGACAGCTAATGGGGCTCCTCTTTGTTTCTGGGCGACCAAGCAAGCCCTCTCTGATAACCGCTTTTCAGAAGAGTGTCACTTTCCGAGAGGGATAGGCCCTCAGAGTGCCTGTGACTGGGCCACACCGGTTTCCCCGCTGTTTGAGTTTCTGGATAAGTAGCAGATGAGGCCAAAGGGCTGGGTGTGACGGCTCAGCTAAGGAGTCGCTGTTGAGGATCCCCAGGGAAGCGTTGCCATTACCGTTCGGTGGGGCTCAAGGAGCCATAGGGACTTACCCAGTCGGGGCAGCGTGGGGGAGTTGGTTCGAGGGGGAGGGGGTGGGGGGGAGGGGAGGTCCCTCCTCCCACGCGCACGCTGGCCAGAGCTCATTTGTTCCCTCTTGTGCTTTTCTCTGAATGGCTCCCAGCGAACAAAGGAATGAAACCATGTAAGAAAGGACAGAAGCTGCAGGAATATACAAGATATTACACCCAAGAAGAGTCCTTGGGGCAGCCTCTCCTCTGTTGAGCAAACACTTGTTGGTGAGAATCTGGGTCTTCAGTATCACTCGCAGCTTGTCTTTTCTGCCGGCCCTCCGCACCGGGCTGCAACAGGGTAGATAGACGGCAGGGGCTGCAGCCTGTCCGCTCAGCATTTCCTGGCAGCTGGCCAGGGATCGGGCCCGTGTGCTGGTGCGGGCGCCCGGCGATGGGTGCACAGGGGCGGCCCCCTGGCAGCACACACAGCCCTGGTGAAGGGGGTGCGTGTGTAACGCTGCAGGGGTGCGTGTGTTGTCCTAGAAGCATGGCTGTGGCCGGGAGCACAGAGGAGTAGGCACTCATTATTTTAGGGAGGGGCCTCAAGGGGAGGTGATGTTTCAACTGGATTTTCCAAGACAGAGCAGTGGTACAGAGATTAACCTCCGCAGAAGCAGAGGCCCAGAGGTGCGGCACAGCCCGTCCTGTGTGGGGCCCTCTAAGCCACATGCTGTCTCTGGGGTACAAAGTGCGAGCAAAGGGGAGCCCTCAGGGCGGGCCTCAGGGGCCAGGTCACAGATCTACAGGGGGTGGAGGGGGACACCCAGCCAGGCCTTGTATTGTCTGCCTCAGGGCTTCCTGAACCTGCCCTGAAGTCTCTGAATATCTGTCAGCAAAGGGGTGAGTGAGATTTCTCAAAACCCTTGCATGAGGCTCTTGTACTTTTTTTTTTTAAAAAAAGGGTGGTTCCCCCCTGAGACCTCCAGCAGCTGATGGGAGGGGGGGTCCCAGAGGGCTCTGACTCCCCCCAACACACTTCAGTAAACTGAGGTCACTGGGGAGAGGGAAGCAGTGACGAGAGAAGCCAAGGAGGCCGAAGCATATCACGCGCATGTCTGTCCCGCTTTGGAAGATAAAAGAGGCGTTGGGTTTAGTCTTGGGCGTGTTTTAGCAGTTCAAGCAGCAAGAGCGTCGGCTCATTTGCCCTTTGGTTCGAGTTAAACGAAAGTACGTTGCTGTTTAGATGGTGGTGGGTTTGGGTCTCTGAATGCTGGAGAATAGTCAGCATAAACGGGCTGTCTTGAAGTTGACTAATTTTAAGATATTTTTACTTTTAAAATCAGTGTTTGCTTTTATTTTAGCAATGGAACAAGATTAGAGAAGGAAGTTAAAATTAAATCCTTATGTCACACCATACCTCAGAATAAATGTCAGAGGAAATAAAAGATTTAAATGTATGAGCCGAAGCCACAAGAGTACAATAACAGTGCGTACAAGGACAATAAGTAGACTCTTTCAGCACTTCGTCAAGAGCAGAAACCGTAAATTAAGGTGCAAAGTGGGAAGTGTAACTATAAGAAATTAGGCAACCTAGAAAAAATAAGAGAAGAATGAATGATAAACTATGACAGCGAATCAATAGCCCTAATGCAGAGAGTTCTTGACGATCTTTGACGGCTCAGGAGAAGATGTGCACGAAGCGTGAGCGCGTGGTGAGATTCTCCGCTTTGGCAGCAGTGACAGCCGCACGCGGAACAGCGGGGCCAGCGGGGGGCAGGGCCGCGGGCAGGCTCCTGCGGGCGGGGTGGGACCGTGGGTCAGTGCCGCGTCCTCTGCCTTCGGGGAGCTCCGTTCTTTCCGTAGTTACGACAAGAGAAAATTGTAAGAAAGGCAAAAGCGAACGTGATCAATTACACCTCAATGAAAGCTGCTGGAAGGAAACCAGTGAGAACAGGGAGCATTATGTCAGAGGCAAACCGGGTAGCACTTTGTTGATTTGTATTCCCATTGGAGAACCCGGCATGTCACCCGCGGCCACTTCGGGCGCCCTCCCGGGCCGGAGCGCCGCTGTGCCCATCCTTCCGCGAGCGGGAAGCATAGGATGATTACTTTTGGATGCATCTCCCCGAGGGGCTGAGAGCCGGAGCCCCGCACTCAGCAGGCTTTGAGAGGTCCTGGCAGCGGGGTAGCCAGTCCTCGCCTGTTCTGTCCCCAAGCCGGGCTCTTCTGCAGTGTCGGGGTGCGGTCCTCCACGCTGCAGGGGCGGGACATGTGGCCAAGGCCGCAGAAGTGTTGAGCTTGGGCTGGAAGATGGTTTGGGAAGGGTGAAGGCTGCGGGGAGAGCGAGGGGTCATGACACCTTGAGTGTCACCAAGAGGTGGAGACAGTGGAGTGGACTGGGCGTGTTGGAAATTGCCAAGTTCATGGCCGTCGAGCGGTAGTTCCACTCTGACAATTAGAGGTGATGCAGGCCGAGTGATGGATAAAGTGTTATTGATATGGAGGTGTTTGCCACCTTTAGCGGTAGAAATCTGTGGAACGGGTTACTGGGGGAGACGCTGAAGGAGCACAGAGCCCCAGGCGTGCCCTCCCCCACGTCTGAGGAACCCGGGGGGCCGGCCGGTCTGCACAGGGCAGAGGGGACGGTCCCCTCAGCCTTTCCGGGCCCTGGTACAGGATGGGGGGCAGGCGGGCGTCGGGCTGGGCCTCTCCAGACCGGCTGGATGAGGGATGTGTTCTGTGTCCCTGAGGCACCCCGTCCAGAGTGGGGCACTCGAGACCCTTTCCCAGGTGGCTGCCGTGCCTTTGTTGATCCTGGGGTGCTGCTGACTGGCTTCTCCTTCTCATCCCTCTGCAGACTCCAAACCGCCCAGCTCCGAGTCTGGTGGTGGCCGGCAGCCCCCGGGGGGGGAGGACGATTTCCTCAAGAGGTAAGCCCGAGGGCCCCCTCCCCCGGCCCTGCGCTCTGACTGTGCGTTCTCTCCTCCCCAGGTCCCTTCCCCTTGCCTGAAGGTCCAGGCGTTTGCCTTACCCCCACTGCACCCCATGGGACAGGGGGCGCTGGTGCTAGTTTAAGATGAAGGAACCCCAGAATAGCCTGGGAGTGTTGTCTGCTGATGTTCTTAAAAATTCACTTTACAAAGGGCTCGCGGGGTGCCTGGGTGCCTCAGTCGGTGAGCGCCCGACTGCAGCTCGGGTCACGATCTCTCGGTTCCTCTGTTCGAGCCCTGCCTGGGGCTCTCTGCTCTTAGCACCGAGACTGCTTTGGGTCTGCTGTCCTTCCCTCTCTCTGCCCCTCCCCTGCTCATGTGCAGGCACATTCTCTCTCTCTTTCAAAAAAATAAAATCAAATAAAAAGTCAGGACTAGCTTTACGCAGTGGCAGTATCGTAGCCAAGGTTTGCCCGAGGTGCTGATTGGACACCTGTCCCCAGACCCCGCCATGACCGCTTGAAGTATAGTTGGGGGAGGGGGTTACTAGGACTAAGTAGCTGAGTGGCCGGACCCTCTGTGTCTGTGCGTGCTGGCGTATTCTTAGAGATAAGAAGAAGAAAGAAAAAGAGCCTCCCAATTCTTACTAGTTGCCTAGATGGACTGCTCCTGCCCCTTGGTGACTTCCTGTCCACACAAGCCACGACCCCGGAGAGCTGGCTGCACCTCTGAACTGGACCTTCATCCCCTCCCCCGAGGCTAAAATAGTGACTAAGGCACAGGGGCCCTCAGGGTGCGTGTCCGCGTCCTGATTGCGTGCTGCTGCGTTAGTGACCTGGGGAAATCACTGCATTTCTCTGGGCCCTGGAGGAGGCGTAACCGGCCCAGGCCCCTGTCTTTTGTTGGGACAGTGTCACGATTAAATATGTTAACGTCTAAAAGCACTGAGGCCTAACACCTGGAGTTCTAGTGTCTGTTAATTGGTTTTTATTCATTGACCTCCTCTACACCCTTTAGGACTTTGGCCTTTGTAACGGGGGACCCAGCGAGGGAGCTCGGGGGGCCTGTGTCAGCCACAGTTGGGTGGCACTCTCAAGGAGGCTGGCTGAGCTGGGCTTGTTCCATAGCTATGGATTGAAACCCACATTCTAAGAATTTCCACTCTCTGATCCTAAGAAGCCTCTCCAAGAATAACTAACCTGAACCTTTTTTTTTTTTTGTACTTATAAAATGTTCAGCTAACACATGCTAATGAAAGACTCGGCAAATATATAAAATGAAAAAAATCACCCATAGATTCCTCATCTCAGAAAAACCCTCTTAATATTTTGAAGTGTTTCTTTCCAATGTCTTCTTTCCCCTCATCTAGGATTCTTTTTCCAAAGTTATATATAATTTTATATCTCGTTTTTTTCACACAGTTTTAGAACTGTTTTCCATTTGTTATACCTGCTTTGTAAACAATTCGATTTCTCTTTTTTAAGTTTGAGTATCTATTTTTGAGAGATAGAAAAAGAGAAGAGTGGGCGTACCCACACGCCAGAGGAGGGGCAGAGAGAGACGGTGAGAGAATGTTCCCAGCAGGCTCTTCGCTGTCAGCACAGAACCCACTGTTGGGCTTGATCCCAGGAACCGTGAACTCCTGACCTGAGCTGACACCAAGAGTTGGACACTTAACTGACTGAGCCACCCAGGCACCCCAGCAATTTTATTTCTACAATTATTGTTTATTGTTTCTCAATTTTTAGATTCAGCCTATTGACAAATCTAAGTGTATATTGGTCTAATGATGCTATAAGATACCATTGTATGCCATATATTCTTTAACTTGACCCTGATGTTGGACATTTAATATACACACCACACTACACTATAATAAATACGCAATATATACTATAATACATAATTTCTACACTATAGTAAATAGTTCCTGTAAGAGCATCTTGATACTAATAACTTTTTTGTGTCTTTAGGATTATTTTGCTAGGCAGAATGCGCAGAAATAGGTAAAAGGGTAGGCTGACATTCAGGATAGAGAGTTAAATGATCCAAATAAAAGATCGCTGTCTCTAAACTGTTGAAGCTTCCAGTGGAGGCAGAAGAAGGTGGGGCTTCCCACCTGCCTGCCTGCTGTGCAGAGTGGCTGGCCGGGCCCGAGCCTGGGTCCCAGAGCCTCTTACTCGGCACGGGACTGTCTGATTCCTCATCTGGTGGCCCTTTCTCCTTTTCCTAAGCTGCACTGTCCTGGCTGAGAAAGTGTCGCTGCGTCCCCTGACCCTGGGGACCGTCACAGATGCGTGGTGCTCCCTGGCGCCCCCTGGCCCTGGGGACCGTCGCAGAGGCCTGGGGCTCCCCCGCGTCCCCTGGCCCTGGGGACCGTCACAGGGGCCTGGGGCTCCCTGGCGTCCCCTGGCCCTGGGGACCGTCGCAGGGGCCTGGGGCTCCCTGGCGTCCCCTGGCCCTGGGGACTCAGAGAGGCCTGGGGCTCCCCCGCTGGCCTCAGAGGCCCCCCGGCCCATGGAGCCCTGCCCCCTGCCCGCTCAAGTGAGCTCGCAAGCCTTCTCGTGGCCGCCTTCTGCCAGCCGTGCCATCTGCATCTCTCTCCTGGCACAGGTACAAACAGGAGCAGGCCAGGGTCCAGGATGAGCTGTTGCAGGTGGTGGCGAGGGAGAGAGAGGCGGTCGCGGAGCACAGGAGCGCGTCCATGCAGCGCCGGGAAGGCAGCGGTGACCAGGAGAAGCAGAAGTCCCCCCCGCTGGTGAGTGCAGGCCTTCCCGAGCTGGCCTCCTGTGCTCCGGCCACACCGGGAGGCAGAGCTGAGGCCCTCGAGCCTGCTCTGTGTGAAGCCCAGGGGCCTGGCTTCAGCTCTGTAGAAAGGACATCTTTTCGGGCACCAGGGGCTTGAGTGCTTCCAGCCTGGGCTCTGCCGCTGACTTGCTTTGCTGCCTCGGGCCTGTATTTTCAGGCTCTGGGGTGCCGTGGGGAGGGCTGGATCATTTGGCAGTCTGGTCCCACTCTGAAACGTCATGGTCATAATGGGTATGTGTGCCAGGAGGGATGGAGGGAGAGGACGATGCAGTAATGAGGTGGAGAGCGCAGTTTTAAAGGTAGGCAGCCTGGGTACCAATCCCAGCTCCCTGTGCATGATCTGGGCCCGTCCTCCAGCGCCTGTGAACCTCCGTCGAGGATCGTGATGTGGGCACATAGGATTGCTCCAGGGATTAGGGGAGATCATTACCTTCCGGGACTTCTCATGTGCCTGGCAGATTATAAAAGCGCACCATTGCTGCTGTTACTGTTATTAGTACGTTTAATTGATTGGAGACCATTAGTTAGGATTCTTCCTGCCGTGAGCAAGGGCTGTATTTCCCAACCCCAGCAGCCTCGAAATGCCCCAGGGTTGGCTAACCGGTGGCTCCCTGGCCTCGTCGCAGAGCCCGCTCTCCTTCCGCTCTGCCATCGTCAGTGTGCCAGTGTGTCCTTGGGCCAGACATTCCCACGGTTCAGAATCTGCTGCCCTGCTCCCAGCAGGTCTTACGTGGACGGGGCCACACTCGGAAGAGGAGGAGGCTTTCCCGGAAGCTCCCCAGCAGGAGGCCTCTGACGTCACACTGGCCGGAATGGCACCAGGTGCCCGTGGCTAAGCCAGTCCTCCGCAGAGGGACAGGGATGGCTGCGCTGACTGAAGCGAGGGCTCTGGTCACACTGGGCAACGGGTGGGTTTCCAGGTGGCACTGGGACTGACGGTAATAATCCTCCTGATGGCGTTTCCACGTGGGAAACCCTGGAAGTTCTCTGACTCCAGCTGGGTGTCCGACATTAAAGTCTGTCCTCAGATCCAAAGGGTAAAGGCTCAGCGCACAAGACTGCCCCCTTCCCCCAGCCAGACCCCAGTTTACGTCCAGGTCACCACCTGTGCTTTCAGCTGACTTGTTGTTAGTTAGAGGGTCCCCCGAGCCCCTCATGGGACTGATCTGGCTTTGACCGACTTGCCAGACTGGCTCACAGAACTCAGGGAAACATCTAGCTTCCCGAAAAGATTCTAAAAGGACCTAAGTCAGGACCAGCCACGTGGGAGAGATACACAGGGTGAGGCTTGTAGGGAGAGCGTGTTGCGGTTCCTTCCGCGTTCTGTGCCCCGGCACTCTCCCCCAGAACCGCTCCCTGTTCAACCCAGAAACGCTCTAACCCATTGTTTTGGGGTGAAACTGGGGTGAGGCTTCCTTCCCTTGGTATGATTGACCACACTGTTGGCCATTGGTGATTGAACTCAGCCTCCGACTCCTCCCCCATCCCCGGAGCTCAGGGCTGCGGCTGGAAGTTCCAGTCCACTGGGCCTTTGGTCGGCTCCACTGCTAACCAGCCAACATCCTTAGGTGCGGTCGAAAAGTCTCGTTGATGTGGAAAAGGCACCTCTATCTGTGTCATCACTTTAGAAATTCCAAGGGCTTCGGGAGCTCTGTGCCAGGAACAGTAAAGATGAAATAGTCCTTCTTCTGAGTCAGGACATGCGGCAGGGAGGGTGGGAGGCGGGATGGAGGAGTGGCTGTAGCAGCATCTAGTGTCGTCTGCCCCAGAGGCCACGGGAGGCGAGCCGCAGCCTCAGGTGGGTGGCCTGGTGTCCCCTGTGCTCCGCAGAAGGGAGATGGGGACACAGTGAGACTGCGGGACTGTGCCCTGGGTCGTGCGGGGCAGGCCTCTGCACATGTGTAGAAAGCCACTGGCAGGTGCAGAAGACATGCTGATCGTGCTAGGCCCTCCGGGAAATGGGAACAATGTAGGGCCCTTGCCCTTGGGAAAGTTTCAGTGTCAACGATTATGTGTTTGAGAATGCAAAGGCAGTGGGGTCACCTGCTGGTGGAAGGCGGGACTTTGACTCAGCCTTGAGTGATGGGGGGGCCAGGCTGAGGGGCATCTGGAGGGAGACAGGCGGGCGTGGAGGAGGTGACGGACACGTGAGAGAGGTGAGGGAGGCGGGAGGCCACCTTACAGAGGCCTCAGACACCTCGCCACCTTGACCCCCAGAAGAGCTCGCCATGATCGGAAGCTGCGGAGTCCCTGCAGTTGGTGAGGGTGCAGTGATGCGACCCGACCTGTGTCTCTTGAACCTGGGGCATCCCGCTGAAGCGTCCGCTGACGCAGAGAGAAGGGGGGTGAGGACGGGGTGTTAGAGCATCTTGCAGTGAGTCTCCGAGGGGCAGGCGGGTCGTCAGCCCTCCGCAGGGAGCTCACAGCCAAGCTGAAAGGACCCTGGCCACGAAGGGTTAATCAGTACACTTCAGCCACCAAAGGTGGCCACTGGGACAGTCACCTAGCATGGAAAGTTGCTGCCTGCACCTGTGGTAGCGCTTCATTCTCACCTGGCTTCATTCTCACCTGGAACGTGTTAATTGCAAGGAGAGGCAAGTCACAGCTGCCCTTCTTCCACCTGTGAAGAAGGCCGGGCCCTGCCTCCTCAACGCTGTCCTCGGCCGAGCGAGCGGGAAGAGGCTTAAGTGACCTTCACCGTGGGCATGTGGGTTTTCTTTCCTGATGAAGGGTAACGTTAGCATAAAGAAGGCGCGTCTCTACTGGATTCTCCCCCCTGCCCCCCCACCATTTCTGCATGGAGACCGCTCTTCTGAACCTGAGTTCTTCGGGAATAGTGAGGCAGGCGGCTTCCTTCGTTTTGACAATGGTGATTAATGACTTTTGTGGATGTTGCCGTTTTTTGACTGCCCGCCTCCCCCTCTCCGTACAGGTAGTGCCCTGTTTCCTTTTGGGAATTTACCGGCTTCCTGGTGTGTGTTGTGTCAGCGGGTGTGCGACTCCAGGGCCCAGGTTTCCGAACGGACGGACGCCAGCTCTTCTGTCCCTTTGCCTCGGGCTAGCCAGGGCCCGAGGGTGGACGGACAGACTCTCTCTGGGGGTTGGCGTTTTTTGAGGCGGTGAGGTGGCCAGGGCGGGACTGCTGCCTGCAGCTGAGCGAGGCCCGCTCAGACGACCTTCATCCAGGGCGCTGTCTTGCTGTTGCCTGGACCTCCACCGTGTCCCCCGCTTTCTGTCCCGCTCTCCTGCCTTCTTCAGGGCCGAATCGTCTGCCGGGTACCTGCGGTCAGCTCCCCTTTGCTGGAGTTAGCTGGCGTAGCTTTGTGCGGCTTGGTGCTGTGGCCGATGCAGAGGGACACACGGATGTGGTTTTGAAGGCTTCAAGCAGTCAGTCCTCAGTGCGAACAGAGGTGACGGGAAGCTATACGTCCGCGGGGGCGTGAGGCACTCACCTCGGCACCGAGCCATGCCACAGCCGTCACATCCATTTGGGTGGCTGTGGTTGGCGGGGACTTTTAGTGGATCGTTTCTTTTTTAAAAAGTTGATTTATTTTGAGAGAGAGAGAGTGAGCACGTGTGTGAGCGGGGTAGGAGGAGGGACAGAGAGGGAGGCAGAGAGAGGGAATCCCAGGCAGGCTCCACACCGGCACCGCGGAGCCTGACGTGGGCCTCGAACTCACCAACCGCGAGATCATGACCCGAGCTGAAATCAAGAGTCAGATGCTTAACTGCTTGAGTCTCCCCCCACCTCCCCCGGCGCCTCTAGTGGAGATAGTTTCAAAACTGTATTCGTACTTTAGAATATTTAAATAAAAAGAGAAAGAAGAACCTGAACAGAAGCATAGAGAATGTTCTTTTCCTCATCCAAGTCTTGCACGTGTGCGGATTGAAGGAGCCTGGCGGTCAGAGCGTGTAAGGCTCGAGGGTTTGGTCACTGCGCATCCTCCGAGCCTCGGGCCAGGTTGGACCCCGAGGCAGGGGTGCTGTGGCCTCCGGCGGTGAGAGCTGGCCTCCGGCTTCTCCTTGTGCTCTCTCTCTGGCCAGCGTCCTCAGGCCTGCGCCGCTGAGCCTGCACACTTGTCAGGAGGACTTTTTTCCCTAGCGCGCCGAGTTCAGTTTGACATTTAGTGCGCTCCCCTGCCCTCTCTTCTGCCTCTGACTTTTACAATATTGATTTTTAATCTTCTGCATGAGGGAATAATTCAGCTCATTATTGGGAAAAGTTCATAAAACTAATGATGAGAAAAGATAATTTTTATGACCTACGTCAGATGACAAGAGGGTTCCCATTTCCTGTCTAGTGCAGTAGTGGGCTGTTTTGGACTATGTCTCTGCATGTTTTCTGCCACTTGAAGCCTGGTAGAGTCCCAGATATAGTCGGGGTGAAGGCCGGGGGGGTCCTTGCAGCCTGTGTGCGTGAGGTAGGCTGTCCCTTTGACTTCGGGGAGCACGTCTGCAGCCCCAGCCGTTCTAGAGAGAAGTCAGAAAGGACAGAGCGCTTGCCTGGGCTGAGTCTACCGTAGAGGAGGTTGAGGTTCATGACCTTGCCTGTTGGATTCCTGACACGTTATTAGGTATGGGATCGCAGTGTATCTGACAGGAAGCAAAAACTTTCATTTCATTAAATTTCTCGTTTGGTGAGCGATTCTCTCATTAGTTTCTATCGATACTCTCTGTGTGCCTGTTACGTTAGGTGCTGAGTTCATTTCTCGATAAATGGAAATAAATGAGAAGCAGCCTCTGATCTTGAGAAGCCGCGTTCACCAGAGGTGAGTATTCTCAGAAATGACTGGACGGCGCTACAGATCCGACCAAGGGGACAGGAAGGCACTAGGGGAGGAAACAGGTGGCAGCCACGGTGTCTCTGCCCGGCGGGTTGGGTCTTCTGAGGGGAGGCGTCCCACGGCTGGATCTTGAAGACTTGCTCATGAAGGACGCTGCTAGCGGAAGCCCGGGGGGGTGGGGACACGGCGCGGTCTTGGCGGGGAGGGTGTGGCGGGCAGGTGTGGGCCTGGCGTGAAATTCTGCGGGTCTGATGGTGACCTTCCGGAGAGGGTTTTCTTACTCCTCAAAAGAGACGCACAAGGAGAGAGCTTTTCTTCTACCGGACGGTGCACATGGGGAAAGGCGTGAAATGGCGGATGGAGAAGGTGGGACCAGACCCTTCCTCCCCCAGACAGATGCCGTAAGCGAGGGCTTCTCCACCCGGACGTGCCCGCCTAAGGACTCACCCAGGAATGGCCGTCCTGCTCTGATTTCCGGTTTACTGGGGTGTGGGGGGGAATCTCTTCAGTGTTCAAACTCCCTCAGAAGCTGCCACATTAGGGCTCTGAGATCTGCAGTCGGGATTTGAGGAAGAAGTCGGATTTGGAGGGTTTTGACTTGCCGGTTTCTGAACTCCCGAGTGACACAGAAGACGTATTTTGGTTTCGTTACAGCTACTCCCTTCTCCGCATTTCTCCCTCCTGCATTTTGCCAGTCTCGCCCCTCGGCTTATCGGCTCCTGGAGGATGGGGTCTGTGGCGTGATCGTTCCCGTGTCCTCAGTGGTGCCCAGCGAATTCTCAATGCGCAAGGATGGGCAGGGAATGGCAGAGCTCGGGGGGGCGAGGGTGCGGGCAGTGCCGCCTGCCTCCGAGACGTGTATGCAGCCGACCTTGCTCGGCTCCTGGAGGCCTCAGGTTGGCCTTCTCTGCGTAGCAGCTCACACGTCTCCCCTTTTAACAAACAACGAAACAAAGCCTCACACAACAAAACAGCCTTCCAATATCGTGGTAATCTTGGGGTCAACTAGTTTACCTGACTTCTTATCAGAGACATACAGATTTTGGGTAAACTCTGGGTTTAACTTGAGTGGGGAAGGGCATTGGGCAGACAGGTGACTCAGGCCGGGGTCAGGCAGCTCCACCTGATAGGGTGGCTGTTTGTTCTAGAACTCTGTGACCCTGGACTCTCGTGGCCTTGTCCTGAGGCTTCCTCTAACTTGAGCTACAGATAGGGATCTTGAATTCCTGTGGACATCTGTGTGTCAACACCTAGATGCCTGATAAAAGCCATCATCTGAAAAAAAAAAAATGAGCATGTCATCCATAGCCTCTTCCTCGCTTCCCTAAACCTTGCTGGTTGTTTCTTTTTCTTTTCTAGATTAGATCAGGGGCTGACAAACTTTCTCCGTATAGAGCCAGACAGTAATAGATTTTGCAGGCCGTGTATGGTCCCGGTCACAGATTCTTCGTTGTTGTTTTTACAGCTCAAAAAAAATGTACAAAAACAAAAAACGAGAGCCATTCTGAGCTCAGAGGCCACGCCAAGAGCGGTGGCAGGTTGGACTTGTCTGGCGAGCTATAGTTGGCCGCCTCTCCCCCCTGACCCCCGCCTCGAGGGTGCGGCTCCAAACACTAGTATTTTGAGTCTCTTGGAGTCACCAGGTGCTACAGGCAGCGGGGGGGTGGGGGGATGGGGTGGGGCGCAGGGGTGCAGATGGCGACCCTTGTTCCTCAGAGGTTACTGATCCTGTGAGAAGTTGCCCAGCACAGTGGCGCCTGATGGCTTCAGGCTTCTGAATGGTAAAGTGAGGACTCTTCTGGAAACCATGCAGTGGGCTCTGTGGGAAGAGGTGTGAACTTTTACATTCCCTTCTGATTCTGTTTATGTCTGGCAGTTTTTAGAGTGTCCGTTTCTCTGCCGAAGCTCCCCGCCATTTACACAGGGTGTCCACCTTGCCTGTGGTTCCTCTACACCTGTTTCTCATAATTGTCTCAAGTTTCTGGGAACTCGACCTCCAGGTTTTCTCCGGGTTTGGTTCCGTTGATTATCTCCGCTCTTGATAACGGGTCCCATTTTCCTACAGCTTTATGTGGCTTGTCATTTTTTATCGATGCCGGACATCACGCAGAGAACTGCAGAGCCTGAGGAAAACAGGGTTTATGCCCAGAACTGGCCACTCTTCTTCTTTTGACAGGCCGTCAGCATGGGCGGCTGGGTAAGTCGAGTCTGTATTTAAGCCCACTTTAAGTGGGCTCTGCTGTTGCTTTGCCCTCAGGCTCTGCCAGGGTAGGACCCGAACCTGGGATCCGGGCGACACGGGGTGTGTGGGAGCTGTCCTGCTTTCCGGCCAGACTCTGGGAGGCCCTGCTCGTCGTGCCCCCTGCTCGCGCCTTCTCCGGTGGCAGCCGGCTGCTGGCGGTGCTTGGTGTAGGGCCTGGAGCTCCGTGGGCTTCTGTCCATCTTCCGCTGGGTGTTCAGGTGTCCTGTGCCTCGCGGGTCCACGGAGGGTATTTCAGTCCCTTTTCCCGCCCTGTCCGCAGGACTTTGAAACAATACACGTAAGGAGGAAGAGACTCATTACTCAGGCCACGTTTATTTCACTCTTCCCTTCGGTTGTCACCATTTCATATTTTTATTTTTCAAAAGTCTATTTTTGAGAGCTAGCGAGCGAGCGTGAGCTGGGGAGGAGCAGAGAGGGAGAAGGAGAGAGAGAATCCTAAGCAGGCTCCATACTCGGCCAGATGCGGGCGGGGCTCCATCCCATGACTGTGAGGTCGTGACCTGAGCCGAATCAAGAGTCAGACGCTTGACTGACTGAGCCCTGGTCGTCATCACTTCGAAGCACACTTCACACCCCAAGGAAAATGAAAAGGGCAGAGTAATATGACTGATTTTGCTCCCTCTCTCAGCATCTGGGCCCACATGGCCACTGCTGTGTGCGTCCTTCCACGGGGCGGCGGGCGTCCCCAGGATATGAAGCACATTCACGCAGCTGGCCACAGCCATGCCCCCTTCACAGCCACGTTTACTCAGAGCAAAGGCGGCTGCATTCCCTATCCTAGAGAACCGGAATAATTATTTAGAAGGGGTACCGAGGCTTCTTGGGGTCCCACTTTCCTGATTAAGGTCAAAGTGAAAACTGCCTGTCCTTGTGGCCATAAGGTAGGATAGTTTTTAGACACAGGAAGACTACGGACAGGCTTGTATGGAAACCGGTCCAGCCATATTTTTGGCTGTATTGTGTTCAAAGCAGGGTGGGGGAGGGCCTAAAACCAGCTGGGGACTGAGAGCCTGGCCCCCAGGGCATCAGGGCTGGGTCACCATGCTGGTGGGTGGTTGTGAGCATCGGCCGGTGGAGCCGCTGGTGGGAGATGCCTGGCACTCCTCCAGGAGGGAGGCACGTCGTTCTAGGCTAGTGAAGGGGACAGAGCTGTGCCCAAGTGGCCCGTCACCCGTCCGTGCTGTTTCCTTCCTGAGGTGGAAGAGGAGCACCCAGAGTTGTGCATCGTCGGCAAACTTCTGCCTTCCCTTCTCCATTTCCGTCCATGGACTCGTGACCCGGGGTCGATGTGAACTGGGTCCCAGGACAGATCAGCCCTGCAGGCCTCTGACCGGCCCTCTGCAGAGACGTGCTGGAGTCGTGGGGGTGGACGGGCTCACAGCAGCACCTTGTTTTGGGGCAGATGCCTGTGTGGCACGGAACGCGGGCCCTCCGGCTCAGCGTCGCTGCCGGCAGCTGTTGGCCTGCGCCGCTCTGCTCTTTGTCCATCCTGCCGTGTGTCGGGGTCACCTGGGAAGCTGGCAAAAACACACGGGCCAGAAACGACCGGATCAGACTCCTTGTTTCTGTGGCCCTGGAACCTGTATCCTGGACAGCCTCTGCCCGATGCCGGTGCGGTAGGCCCAGTGCTGGCTCCTGGACCGAGGTTGGGAGCCGGGTACCCTCGGCGGCTCTGCCCCTTTGGCCCTTGGGGCCCCTGAGTGACGTGCGCTGTCCCCACGGGTGACGTGGCCCCCCCGCGGTGCTCGAGGGCAGGGCTGTGGTCTGACAGGTGCGCCAGCTGACGGGTAGCCCCCAACCCCGATGCGGCTCCCCGCCCACGCGGATGCCTTTGTCAGACTTCTTGGCCTCACAGGAGAGCAGGGGCTCTTCGCTGAGCATGGCTAGGAGGCAGAGCTGCCTCTCTGCTGGCACCGTGCCCTGGGAAGGGGCAGCCGACCTGGGCTTGGCATTTCGGGGGCCAGGGGGTAGGAAGGAGCTGCCAGAGCCGGCACTGATGGCTTCGGACGGGAGTGATGGCAGGCTCCCGGCGGCCACGCGGACCGGGCACGAGAGCTCCGCTCTGAGACCCTCGCAGAACCTCCCTTGCTTCCTGTGTGGTGCTTGAGCCGTGTGGCAAGACAGAAAGAGGCCTTCGCGGGGCGTTTAGACGCACGAGCCGGCCTGTGCGTGGTGCATGGCAGGGCGACTGCGGGCTAGTCGCTCTCAGGTCACTGGGATCCAGCCGACCGCGACCCCAGTAGATCTGAGGCCTGAGCTCCTGGCGTTGCCCCTGGAAAGCTCGTTAGGCTCGTTTCCCGTCCACCTCATTTGGTGCGTTGCGCCGGTGACCTTGGGGTGGGAAAGTCCTGCCCATCGGGAAGATGGAGGCTGTCCGGGCAGCGAGGAGGGGAGACTAGGGCGAGGGCACGTGTGGTGAGGTGAGGCTGAGGGTGCCGGAGGGACTTGTGTGGACGAGGCCCCCAGGGTGATGCCAAGTGAGCAAGGAGACCATGGGCAGCCCCTCTCGCTGTTTGACCCCGGGGGGACGTGGGAGACGCGCGGACGACTCCTTGAAGAATGCCGGTGCTCTGTGGACTTCTCCAACGACAGTGCGGCGATTTCAGAATCCGTTCCAGAATTCCCTCCCGTGGGAAGGAGACCCCCACACGTCGGGGCAGTGAAAGCTGTGCGTTTAGCCCTCTTACTTAAGAAGCTGGGATTCCGAGTGGGTTTCACGGCCCGGGCTGATTAGGATTTTGGGCAGCTTCTTTCCCTGCGGCGCCGCACGGATCTGCAGATGCCTTCAGTTCTCCCTTCCTGGCTCCGGTGCGTGGCTCAGGTGACCTCTGCTGTGTGCTGACAGAAGCTGGGGCTCCTCATTAGCTGCTAACTTTGTTAGGCAAATGGCTGATTGCATTTCCCTTCCCGGCGTCATTGCTTCTAATTAGCAGATCGCATGTCTCCAAAAATGTCTCTTAGCACCAGGGAAGAGCTAAAGAGGCTGACAGCTGGGGCTGGAGAGGCTTCTTGTAAGCCTCTTGAGGGCCTCTGCCGCCGGCCTCAGCCAGGCTCCTTGGCCTCTGTGCGCCCGGTGGTCCCGAGAGATCGGACCGCGGAAAAACCCAGCAGCAGGGGTGGGGTGGGGTGGCCCGACAGGTGTCACGGCGGGGAGACCCCGTACTGACCTACCGCTCTGTGTCTTGTGAGAAGCCCAGGGTCTGGCCGAGAGTGTGGTGTTTTGAGCAGGCCTTGCGCTCTGTGGACGGGCCTGAACTTGTAGGGAGGCCTGCAGAGGGCGGGCGGGAGGTGGGTGGCGTGTGCTGGCGGTGCCGGGCTCTGGGAGGGCTCAGGCCGCGGGGGGGGTGTGGGGGGGTCAGGGGTGCTCGCCCCTCAGCTTCTCGAAGCGGGGCCTCCACCCCCGCCACTCGCTCCGCCCTGTGGATCGAGTGGGGCCAGCCCCACGGCACTAACTGACCTTGACAGTAGTGTGTTTTCCTTTTCCGTCCTGCTCGCGTGGGATCGGGCGGCGCCTGCCGACTTCTGTGCGAGCCTCTCGGCCGCCAGCAGCGTTGTGCAGAGGGGAGGGCCGCGGTTTATTTCCAGTCTGTTTACGTGGTTGATTCACACAGTCTTTGGGGAGCCACCATTCTGCCTTTCCCTTTCTCTGAGAAAATGTTTTCGCTTTGTCAGTTAAGCAGATTGCCCCCGTGGGTAGGCGCCCCTGCTGGCCACTGGCCGGGCAGAGAGTGGCAGAGGGGTTATTTGGCTGACAGACATCAACGAGTGGGACGGGAGAAAAGTCTCAGATGTTTGCCCCTGACCTCTGTGTCCACACAGTGGCTGAGCGAGCTCCCCGGCTCCTGTGTCTGCTGTAAGATGTGTGCTCTTGCATAGAGCAGCAGCTGTGGCAGTAGGGAGCAGTTTGGGCTGTAACAGAAGCCCAGGGGGCAGTGGCTTCAACAGTGGGGTGGTGTTAAGAAGTCTGGGGGCCGATTGCCCAGGCAGGTGCCGCAGCTCAGTGCATCGGGAGTGCGTTGACCTCCTTTCCTTTTGAGCCACCACTGTCGCTGCAGCTTTCCTCATGGCCTCAGGATGGCTACTGTGCCTCCAGACATCGCATCCGTTCTCCAGGCAGGAAAAGGGAAGGCCCAAAAGCCTTTTCCTAGTGAAGTTTTCTATAGGAGGGACACCCTCTCCAAGGACTCTCACCAGCACAAGTGTGTCACCGGGCCGCCTCTGGCTCAAAGAGAAGCTGAGATAGTAATTTTAGCTGGGTACCTGACTGCCCCCAAAAATCAGCTTTGTTTTTCAAGAAGGGGCTGGATGCTGGCGGGAGCCAAGCGGCAGCTCCTGCAGCGTGGCAGCGTGGAAGGAGCCGTCCGTCTGCACCAGTTAGACCTGGATGCAGATTCGCCACGTGCTCTCTCTGTGACCTTGGGCCCCTTCCACAACCTGCACCGGCCTCAGTTTCCCCGCGGGTCAGATGGCAAGGAGCCAGGACTGTAAGGGCGCCTCAGCGTCTTCGCGGTGGAAGCCGGCGCTCCGGTCATGCCCAGCTCCCCGGGTGCAGGAGGGGAGAAGTCTGGCGGGGACAGATGTGCTCGTGAGGGGCCCAGGTGGGGACCGACGCGTGGTGGAGACGAGACGGGGTGCTCCCAAGGGCAGGGGTCGGCCGCTGCCGGGCGCTGACTTTCCCGCTCCCTGTCACCGGACTGGACGTTGCTGACCCGAGGCCCTGCAACACGCCTCCCTCCCCGCCTTTCTTCGAGAGCAGCCCGGGACTGGAGGGTTTCTGGGTGGCCCGGGCTCCCCTGCGGCAGCTCCTGTGTGCACCCACGTTCCTGGCGGCTCGCCCGCCGCTTCGTGAGTCCCTGTGGGCTGTCTCTGGGGGCTGTCTCTGGGGGGTGTCTCTGGGGACCTCCGGCGCCCTGGTCTCCGCTGGGGCCGGGTGGCCGGGGACGCTGAGGGGAGCGCGGGGACCTCAGCTCTGCGCGTGGTGCCTCGGGGCCCCGTGTGCCCCGCCGCGCAGCCCCGGCACCGCCGGGCCCACTGCACCAGGAGCGGACTGCCGGCGCCCTTTGCCCCCTGTCCCCCGCAGGGCCGCCCTTCCGCGCCCTGGCCACTCCCGCACCCTTCCCACCGCATGCGGCGCTCCCTGGACGCCGGTCTGCGGGCGCGGAGGTTGGTGCTCCCGTCGCGAGGCCGCCGCCCCGCACCCGGTCGCTGCCGCGGGAGGGAGACCTGGAGCCCCGGGGCAGCATCAGCCCGGAGCCTCGCTGCTCGTGGCCCCAGGGGCAGACAATGCGGAACACGGGGCCCATTCTCTAGGCGGCTGGTCGGACACGATGTCGGCACCTTATCTTCGCGCTGACACGCGCTGGACAATAATGGAAATACATCGCCCGGGCACGCGGGTGGAATGCCAAGCAGCCACCGGCCGGCGCCTTCGAGAGCCTATTGTGTGCTTAACCTCTCCCGAAGAGGTTTTTGATGAGAAATGAGTGAGTCTGTTAACTCTCAGCAGCTGGGGATGTGGCAGGTTTTCTTTCTTCCTTTATTCTCGTTTCCTCTTCTTGATTCTCTGCACTGCTTCCTTAATCTTTGCTCTGGAGGAGTGGGCTTTGCCGCCTCGGGATTTCTCATTTAATCTACTGCTGCTTGAGCAGGGCTCTTCCGGCACTGATGGGCGGCCTGGGTGGTGGTGGTGGGGGTGTAGGGTGGTAACCGGGGAGGCTTCACTGCAGTCGGGGTTGTTGGGTCCGAGTTCCCCGCTCTGGCCCAAGCTCAAGGGGAAGCCCCTTTATGGCCGCAAAGGGCCGTCGCGGCCCCTGACTTCTCCTCTGAGCACTTAGTCATCACTTCCCCCCACCTGTAGCTCCTCTCCTTGTTTTTTCTCAAGAGCTGCTGGCAATGCCCCGGTTTTCCTGATTGGCATCTGAAGTCCAGGAGAAGGAAGACTCACTCGGAAGCCTGGGTCTCCACGTGGCCAGGGCTGGCCTGTCATGGCGGCGGTCCCATAGGTGTTGTGCGCGAGGCTCTGGCCTGCGTGCCGTGTGGGACAGCTCTGCACACCTTCCGTTCCCCGGCTGTGGCGGTGGGGGGACAGTGCGGCGCCCCAGAGGCTCGGTGCGGGTTTTAGATGAGATCATGTTTTGGCGTCGAGGAAGATGTGCGCTGTGGCGGGTCCACGGCGGAAACAGACCTCAGTGTCTCCTTACGCCGAGGGCCGGAAGGCGGTCCTTGCGTCAGTTTCTGGGTGGTGTGTCTGTCCCTTCTGCCGCGGCTGTCGTTCTCTCCGCATGTCCTCTGTCAGACACCTGCTTCCTAACGCTCCCCTCCCCCCTCCCCCCGAACGCAGTCTCGGCTTTCTCTGGCCCTTGGCGTCCCCCGCGTCGCCGGCCCAGACATCTCCCTGCCTGCAGCGCTGGAACTCACAGCGGCCCGCAGCCAGCCCCCCCACCACCCCGTCCTGTGTCCGTCTCCACGCCCTCTTTGCCAGCCTCCAGCGGTGGTGCCCCTGTCCACCTGCTTCTCTGAGCCTGGGCTCCGGAGGACCGTCCCGGGAGGTCACACGGCGACCCGTCACTGCTGCCGGCCTAACCCCTTCGCCTTTTCCAGGTGCGGCATTCTGCACCGCGCCTGCCCTGGGCTCTGTCCATACTCACGTGTTCAGCCCGGCCCGGCTTTCTCTGCCCCTGCCTTGCCAGCCTCTCTTCCCTGTCCTCGGACGAGGCGCCGTACCTGCTGCAGCCTGGGCGTGGCGCTCTCGTCCCCGTGGAGACTGCCCTGGTGACTTCCCGCGCCTGCTCCCCATGCTCCGCTCCTCCTCGTCTGAAACCCGCCCCCTCCTCCAGCAGCTCTCGGGGTGCAGCCGTGCTCTCCCTTTCCTTTAGCATCTTATTTTGAAATTAGCAGTAAAATCGTAGTCTCACTTCTCCAACTCATTACAATTTGGTCTTCACTTTGCTTAACGCTTTGTTCTCAGAAATTAGTATGTCTTTTTTTCCAAGAAATCTGATGACTTTGTTCATGTTTGCTCCCCGGGGCTTCGGACATTAAAGAGCCCTCCCCCTCGACTTCTGGTAACCTTTGTGCCTCCCTTTTCCGAGCTCCGCCCATCTGCGGAGCACGCGGTCACCGAGGGGCGCCATGGCCAGTACTGGGTTGGGTACCAGACGTGACAGTGTCTGAGCCTTGCTGGAGCCCGTGGTGCAGTTGGAGAGAAAGACATTAAAAACAAGGAACTACTCATTGCATTACGAACGGAGAGAAGTGTGATGCCTTTAAAGAACAAGGTGTGTGGAGAGAGAGAAACAGTAAGGACCTCATTTACATGGAGGTCTGCAGAGGCTTCTCTGAGCAACAGACGTTTGTGCCAAGGCCTAGAAGAATGATAGGAATTAAAATAAGGACAGGGAGGAAGATGCTGTGGTCAGAGAGGTGCGCGGCTGAGGGTCGTGGATAAGAGGGGGCTCAGTGAGGCAGAGGAGCACGGAGGTGGGGGTGGATGGCATAGGGTCTGGTAGGCATGGTAGGAGGTGCAGGTCAGAGGCAGGAGGGAGCCTGTGGAAGGTTCACAGCTGTTCTGTGCAGGGTGGCCCAGAGTGGTGGGAGATCCATGGGAAGCTGCCCCGGAGTCCCGGGAGAGGTCATAGCGACCCAGACAAAGGACAGTGACCCAGTGGGTGGGAAGAATTGCACAGAGAAAGCATTGGCAGTTGGGGGTACGTGGGCGGAGGGAGAAGGAAGTGCCAGGCATGATTTCTCGGAATTCTGGCGTGTGGTGCCCTTTGCTGACTTGGGGATGCCTAGCGGGGTGGGGATGAGTGCTCTCTGGACCCCCTGCGTCTGCCCCTTCGCAAATGGATACGCTGTCGCAGACGGTCCTCGGGTCAGGGCAGAGACTGAGCTGCTGTAACGAGGAGGCTCCCCAATACTCGTATTCCTCTTTCCTGTCTAGGGGTGCATGGGGAGCCCAGGGCTGGTGGGGGCTCTGCCAGCCTCAGCCCCTGTGGGTTCAAGTTCAAGACGGTTGCTCTGGTTCTCGTGGGTCCCAGCCCGTGGGAACGTGCAGGGGCCATGAGGGCACACACCCACTCAGTCATTGAAGGACAAGACCTTGATGCTCTTTCTGGCCATACCTGATGGCCAGAAAGCAGCCCCGTGGCCGCACCTGGCTGCCGGGTGCCTGGGAAATGTAGTTTGGCTGGGAGCCCGGCCCAAATGCCGCTGCCTGGGGAGAGGGGAGAATGGATGTTGGGGGGCACTTGCAGATCTGCCATGGTTGTCTGTTGCCTCCTCATTCTTTCTCAGAGACCCCCCCCCCCACCCCCGGGTCTACCTTGGGCCTGATCTCTGTTTTGGGCTTGGCCTTCCTGGGTGCTGGTTGAACATCTCTCTCGGTGCTGTCAGGTACCTCCAACTGAGAGTGTCCAGAACAGAAAGAGTCTGTTTCCCAAACCTGTGCTTCATTCAGTTGTTTGCGAAATATTTTGTACTGGCGATAACTGCTCGGTGGTCCATGCGTAGCAGTAAAGGGCCGCAGAGAAGGTACAGTGCTGTCAGCTCTGCCTAGAAATAACCTCGGGAGGTATTTCCAAGGAGCAAGGGGAGATGCTACGTCGGAGTTGAGTTGTCGCTGCCTTGTCCTTCCCTGTGGTCAGCTGGCCTGCAGGCGGCTGGCCTGAGGGGCCTCCGCTGAGGACTCAGATGTGCGTCTCTGTTGTTGTGAAGATGGCCCATCGGGCTGCATGCGGCAGGCCACGCGGCTCCTCCCCGCCATCTGTCCACAGCCGGGCCCTGGCCAGACCTCACAGGGGGCCGGTATTTTCCAGCAGATCAGATGGAGTCAGAGAGAAGTCCTTTGGGGCCGGGGACTCCCTTCCAGAAGGTGGATCGAGATGAGGAGGAGGCCTGAGGTCCAGTCCAAACGAGCCTGGCTGCTGGTGCCGCAGGCTCACTGGAGGGTGTGGCCCTGTCTGAGCGTGGCCCCCCCGGACGGGAGGCCTCGGGGTCGGTACCCCTCGCCTTCTTCCCAAACCTTCCAGAGTGAGCAGACCCACCCGCCTTCAGGGCTAATTCCCTCCGCGGTGGCTTTGCTACTCCCAGTTAGAGCCAGCCCGTGAGCACTGCCCCATCTGTCGCCATAACCGGAAAGTTCTTCCGACAAGTGGGCAGGCAGCTCTCTCACGCTAATGAGCAAGCTGTGAAATTCCTCCAGGGACTGTGTCCTGGCCGCGTCACAGGCCCGGCCCTTGCCCTCCTCGGGAAGGCGCGGCCGACCCAGGGCGGTCGCTGCTCTGTGCTGACCCCAGCGTGACCTTCTTGACCTGCAGAGGCTCTGGAAGGCTGGGAGAAGGCGCGCCTGCTCGTCTTTCTCGCCCTCCGGTGCTCCCTGGAGTGGCCTTCCGCGCTGGAGGACGGGAACGTGTCTTATCTTCCGTCTGGCCTCGCAGGGCCTCGTGGGGCCGGTGTGTCCCTCCTGGCCTCTGAGGACGCTTCTTTGAACACAGTTGCTTTTCTCCTTAAGAACGTGCCTGTGATGCGCTAACTGAATCCTTGCCTCCGCTGCCCTGGAGGGCCGGGGCTTTGCTCCTTGCCGGGCTCCGGCCGGTTAGAGCAGAGCTCTAGGACTGTAGGCTGAGAATGTGTCCCGCAGCTGGGCTGGCGGCAGCGGCGGCGTCCGGGTTGAGGAGCCGGGTGACCGGACAGCAACCCCTGCGTCCCGGCTGTGTTCCTTGGTAATGTCACTTCTTCTCCCTGCTGCCCCTTCTGTGAGTGGGGGCGATGGCTGGGCTTGGTTCTCAGAAGCCTGGAGGCTTCTGGAGATAACGGAGGGAAGGTGCTTAGACAGGGGGCTCGGCGCGCAGCCGGACTGGGTACTGTCTGCCCAGCGCGGCTGCCCCTGGCCTCTCGCAGCCCCATACGGGGTAGCAGGCCCACTCCCCTCGGGGACACTTGTGATGGGCAGTGACACTCATTTGATGGCCACATAAAGGATTTTCTGTTCTAAGGAGTTCACATCAGGTTTCGGATCGGGGTCTTAGGGTAAAGGCTAGAGCTCGGAGCCCTAGTGTTTGGGGCGGGGGCCAGCCTCCTGCTGTGTCCCTGTCTCGTTTGCTGCGCTCAGCAGGGCAGGCTCTGGGCTCTGGGAGGGTGGGAAGGAGGCCAGGCTCTGAGAAGAACCCAGCCGGCTCCCTCCCGCCCGCTGATCCTGTGACAGATCCCGCGGGAATGATACTGGTTGTTACCACGGCCAGAATCCCGCTGTGCTTTGTGAATGAAGTGGAGGCTGGCAGGTCCTGGAATCCCTCCCTGTCCTGCGTGTGGGGGCCACTAGGTGGCAGTCCTGGGCCACGCGTCTGCCTGGAGGACCCAGGGCTGAGAGCCGGCCTCCCAGGCGGGGAGGGCTGGAAAGGCCTCTTACTTTGGGTTGGATCTCCCACTGCCCCTTCACCTTCTGTTGGGGGCCCAGGTGTTTGCCTCCGTGGTCCCCTGGGGCCTCCTTTTGTGATGGCTGCTCTGGGGCTGGTGCACGTCCCCGGATGCGGCTCCTCTTCCAGAAGGTGGCTGATGGCTTGGCTTGGGTCCAGAAACATGTAGGGGCGGCAGAGTTGGGCTTCGAGGAGGAAGGAGAAGTGTTGGGGTTTTCTGCTGGGCCGCGTGGGGCCTGGGCATTCACTCCCCAACCAGCCGTTCCTTTGTTCCCAGAGCTGGGAAGCCCTACCGCCTTTCCTCGCCAAGTACCCGAGGTCAAGGCCAAAGTAGGAGTCGCGTCTGTGGTCTCCCTCCCTGGCGGGCAGGTGGGCGGGGAGACTTGTTTCGCGGGAGCTGGTGGCACCCATGCGCCTTCTCCTTGGCTCCCTTTTGCAAAACAAGCAGATTCTGACTTTGCTGTGGGTGGGTGGACGGCCCCGGGTTTGGCAGCCGAGGAGATTTTTCAAGGCCTGGAGAGGAAGGGACTCAGAGAAATGAGCTAACCTAGTGGTGACTTGAACTTCCCCTGGCAGACAGCTTGTTGGGTTTGAGGAACCCCCAGTTGGCATCTAGACAGACTCTTCTGGCTAGTTTTTTCCCGAGAAGCCAAGGTCCTGCTGTCCCTTTGCCTTCCTGAAGGTGGCGGAGGAGGAGCAGGCGGGCAGGGAGTCCCGGCCTGGGGCAGGGCATCCTGGTGCCTTTCCAGTGAGCGCGCCGCAGCCCGCCCGCTGCACGCCTGCCCCGGCCCCGGCCCCGACACCGGGGTGGAGCCCGTGTGAACGCTGGACCAGGCTGGGTGGAAACAGCTTCTAGGAGAGCTTGTTGAGCTGCCTCAGCCTTACCCGGCCCTCGGCATTTTCCTCCCAGATCCGCAAGCTCCCTGCTCCTCTTTTCGACATTTGGTTCTTTTTACTCCGCCCCTTCGCTCTGGCGCACAGGCCCCCTCTCTGGACCCTCACGGCGGCCTTTCTGCAGTGGCGGGGCAAGAGCGGGGCTGTGGGTCGCTGCTGCTCTCCAGCGCGAGTCTCTGGGCAGCAGCGGGCACGGGGTGCTGTGACAGCGCATGCCGAGCCCTACTGGAAGTGCGTGCCACCCGAGGGCCGGGCAGGGGAGCCACCCGGAGAAGCTCAGATGGGCCGCTGGCCCCGAGGGGCCGAGGAGGACAGGGCTGGCCTCTCTTGAGCCTCTATCGGGAAAGTATTGCTTTGAAGGCGGTGTATGCCTTCCAGGACGAGTTGGTGTGTGGGGGGCTTCTTACCGGAATCGTCTGTGTGCCTCTTTGAAGAGCTCGCGGCACCCTAGGAGGCCCTGTGAGCCTGGTCTGGCTTTACAGGTGGATGAGGAAAGCAGCCTATTCCGTGTTCACCTGTAAAGCAGTCGCAGTAGATACAGCTCTAGTTCTTTGGAGTCTGAGGTGCCCCGAGAGAGAGGTAGCGAGGAGTAGAAAAATTAAAAAAAAAAAAAAAATCTCATTTTTGTTACTTAAACAACTTGCGTGGCCAAGGTGAAGTGCCGCTGGGCACCGGTTTCGCCAGCTGTGCAATGGGGACGGTAACACCTACCTCACAGGGTCGGTGCAGGGGTGGAGGGTACGTGGACAGAGGGCCGCCGGCTCCCAGGCCGGGACTCGGCCTGCGGCCGGTGTCCCAGTGTCCCAGGACGCCCAGCGGCACCCTCTCCGCTGAGTTGCTGTTGGCGGTGCTGGCTTCGCGGAGGAGGAGGCTGGGAAGGGAGGCCCGCCTGTCGCCTCTCGCCCAAGCAGGCCCTTCAAGCAGCTCAGGCGCCGAAGTGAAAACCCTGCGCGCTCCCCCTAATTGGTTTTCAGGAGAGATTGATTTTTTGCCTGTGTGACTGCTGCTAGGAGCCCTGACGTCTCTCTCCTCGGGGATCGCGTACCTCCAGGTGAATTTTGGTGTTAGCCGCCACAGAGTCCGCCCTCCACCTTGTCTGTAAGGGTGAAATTAGGCGTCCTGGAGATGGAGGTAGGCGCCTTCAGCCTTTGGGCCCTGGAGGCCGTCCCTGGAAAGGGCCCCCAGATTAAGAAGCTGATGGCCGAGCAGGAGATGAGGCTGCCGTCAGTCTTCCTGGGTCTGGCTCCTTCCCAGCGAGGGAGTGAGTGGTCACATTCTAAAATCCTGGGGTAGGGGAGGTGGCGGAGAGAGCCAGGGCTCCTCAAGTGGGCGGAGAGTGAAGGCCTGGAGAAGAGGTAGCCTAGTCGGTGGCCCCGGATCCAGGGAGCGCGGAGGAAGGCGCCGGGAGAGAGTGTGAGGAGGGAGAGGGTTAACAGAAGCTAGAGCTGAGTGAACACGCTTCGCACAGCCCTCCACAGGGTCTGTCCTGGCTGGCGCGGCAGCTCTGTCTTCAGGAGGGAAGGAGGGACCCAATTATAGCTCATCGAGCTGGGAACAGAGCAGTTCAAAGTCTGTCTCGCTCGGTCCTGGCACTGCACGGGGGACCTGGGGCTCGGATGAGCTTAGCTGGCCCGTGTGAGGACCAGGGCTAGTGCCTGCGCCTGGAGGTCCCCGGGCGTGTGTCCTGGGCCCTGGGTCGGTGGTACTGGCTGGAGGGTCGTCTCTGAGGCTGCGCTGCGCAGCATGGCGTCGGGAAGTGTCTTTCACGCCGTTCCTTGAAATCTGGTCGTTTCCCTGAGCTCCTCAGGGATTCTGCAATATATCTGTTATTTGAGTCACTGTAGCTCTTTTTTTTGGCAGCCCGATTATTTAGGCCTGACAGGTAGGCACAGCTGTCTCATTGAATGCAGATATATTTGTGTGGCTTGAAAAAAAATGGAACGTTCCATTAGTCTAAAAGAAAAAAAAAAAAGACTAAAAAAGTCATTCCTTTTATTCAGAAACTCAATATATTAAAATTTGTTGTTGTTGTTAAATTCATGAAATGGGAACAAGTCTTACTTGTACCTTAGGGTCACGAAACGCTCAGGTGTTCAAGGTGCTAGTATGTCTGCGTGTGTGCGCAACCACGGCCGTGTGAGTACAGTCCCTCCTCGCGCCGGGTCTTGGGCTCCGTGCTCTGCGGATGATTTCTCGGGCGCCCGTGACGGTCCCTTGCTAAGGGTCTCAGCTCTGCTTGGCAGGTGACTTGGAGGCTGGGCGACGTTTAGTCCCTCGCGCAGAGCCTGCCAGCAGAGCCGGGGTGGGAGCCGCCGTCCCTGCAGCCGGTCCCCAGGTATTGATGCCGGAGAGTCAGAGGAAAATCGCAGCCGCAAAACACGGGGCCGACACAGGGTGACCACCAGGCTCGTGCTGCAGGGTGCGGGGTTCTCCACTGCCCTCTGCCTCACCGCCACCCCCACCGCGCATTAGAATCTGGGTCGGAGGGAGGTGGAGGGAGGAAATAGAGTTTGCAGGAGCCTCTGGGCGATGCTGTTAAATACGCCCACTGTTGAGAATCGATAGTTTTTGTGAAAGGAGAGAAAGACGAACATTATGGAAGCACCTCTCCTTGGTCTCCAGGAGGGCTGCTGCGGGGGGGGGGGGCCTGCTGGAGCCCCTGGCACCCCGAGTGGGGGCAGCGGCGGCTTTAACCTCTTCTTCTCTGTCCCCGGAGGCTTCTCCCCCGACCTGAGGGCCGTGGGTCAGCGGGGAGATGGGGTTTGTGTCCCAGCAGTTCTTTCCAGGACCACGTCCCCTCTGAAAAGCCATGTCCCTCCGCTCGGTGACACCCACCCTGTGGTCTGGAGGGCCTCGGTTTCCTCATCCGTGGTACCCAGCAGCCTCGCAGGGGATGCCCGCTGATGAGACGTCATTCACCTGCCTGTTCGGTCAGCAAAGGTCTGTTGAGTGCTTCCTGTACCCCGTGCTCTGTTCTCGGCCCTGGACGGCGGCGTGGGCCGAACGGGTCCTCACTGTTCGTGTGTGTGTGTTATGTGTAGACGCACAGCAGAGAGACGCACAGCAAATAGATCAGACGTCAAATGGTAAGTGTCACGGAAAAAAAAAGCAAGGCACGTTTTCCGAGGGGCAGAGCGCGCAGGGTAGCTGTGCTTTATTCTTCTCAGCTGCGGTGAAATTCACAGAGCACGACATTTTCAAGTGTTAGAACGGCCGGCATTTTGAATGTCCACGTTACCGCACGGCCGTCACCCCTACCTAGTTCCAGAACGTTTTCATCAGCCCCAGGGGGCCCCCTCGGGCCCCCTTTTTTCATATAGGGAGGTGCTATTTGAGCAGAGAAGTAAGGAAGTGACCCATGAGGACATCTAGGGCGGGAGCTTTCCTGATGGGGGTACAGGAAGTGGGGGGCCCTGAGGCAGGGTCTCTTGGGCGGATTAGAGGAGTAATGAGAGGCGGGGAAGGCTGATCCTCGGGAGCGGGGGAGAGTTGCAGGAGGTGAGGCGGGTGGGTCTGTGGAGGCCACGCAGTGATGCCATAGGCCAAGGGGAGCGTGGGAGGGGGTGGGGCACCTCAGCGGCATCTGCGGCACACAGCAGGTGCTCCCTACGTGTGCGGGTCCTTCCCGTTGCCTCCCTGGTTCTCTGTAGATCCTAACTGCTCGGTTGGGTCTCCATCTGGTTATCTGCGTGTATCTTGTTCAGGAAGGCGAGGCTCACGTGACGCGTGTGTTTGCTTTGTACCCTTGACCCCTGTATGGCAGCTTCCCCCGTGTCCGCCTCTTGCTGGGTGCTTCCGCACTGGAAAGCATCCTTACAAAATCAAACAAATGTTTATGTTTGCCTTCACAAAATCGCGAGTTGTGCTTGGGGACATCGCCTCAGGGAAAAAAGGTGTAACCCATACGGAGAAGGCCCAGGGGAAGATCTTTAAAATGAGTGAAACCAGGGTGAAGGGGTAGCGGGGAGGGGATGAAGGGGAAGGAGGAGAGTATTTCTCTGAAAGGACAGCCTCAAACACAGAAGGCTTCTTCTGCACGTCGGAAGGCCAGGGCCGCCTCATTGATGGGGGTGGGTCATTGGGAGAACGGAGCGTGCGAACACAGCTTCCTTCCCCGGACTCGAACCGGAGCCGGGAGGTGCTCCTTGGAGATCGAAGAGGAAACCCTGCTCTCACACGGCACGCAGGTATCTTGGGATAAATACCACAAGTGGAAGAGGCCAGAAACTGGAGCCAGTCTTAAGAAAGGCTGAGACCAAAAGCCACCCGGACAGATGCCTTCCGCAGCCAAGATGCCCCAGACGCAGGTGGAAAAGGGCGACGGAGCACTGCAGGGAGTGCTGAGGGCTAGGGAGGGCATAGCGGGGGCTTGTCCGGCCCTTCGCTGGGCGGCCTGCTGCGGGCTGGGCGTGTGGGCCCAGGGCTGCTCAGCCGCAGGTGTGGGGCTTTATGGGGATTTTTTTTTAACACCAGAGACTGTTCACACGGTTAAGAAGAGGAGGCAGAAGCTGGAGGGGGAAGAAGAAACCGTGTGGCTTGAGCAAAACGAGTCAGAAGGCTCAAGAGGATCCAAAGGCCCAGGGGGTTTGCAAGCTGCGTGCTGGGTAAACCTACCCTCGGGTCTGTTGACCCGAGGTTGCCTGTGAGTGTTAGGACTGGAATTCTGCAAGCCCTCTGGCCCTGTTGATCACCTTAAGTTTGTCATCTGTAAAGCAGGCCGCCAGCAGCTGCTCCGTGTCCATGGGGAGCTCTGGAATCTTGATTAAAAGGCCCCAGCTAACTAGAAAAGATACCCTTGGCGAATTGACAGCCTCTCCGTGGCCATCAGTGCCCATCAGCAGGGGCCGCCCCCAGTGTCCCCTCCAGCCTGGAACTGTCTGCTATTTTTAGCTCTGTGTAACTCCATTAGCCGTATCCACCTCCTCGAGCCACTTGTCTGTATGTTTAATTATGTAAATGGCGTTACAAATCGCAGTGGTGTTGAACTCCATCTCGTTTCCCAGAGCACATCGGAGCATGTTACACTGTGTCTCGTTGGCCGTCTCTTCCGTAGGGAAGTAGGCCCGGAAGGGGGTCATCGCTTGCTTCCTGTCAGGGGAGGGCTCCGTAAAAGGGATCTCACGGGATGGATTTGGGGTTTGACTTTTTCCCTTTTAACTCGACATGTGGACTTGGGTCTCTGTTGAGCCGGTTCCTTGCCGACTCGTTAACACCTGGCTGCACTTCCCAGGCCAGGGCTCACGTCTGTGTCTGAGCAGGGAGGGATGCGCTGTCCTTGGGTGGGGGGGGGGGGTTGCGGGGGCAGGGGGGTGGCGGGGGCGAGGGGGGCGGCAGGAGTGTCCTCCAGCAGGTGCTCGGTAGGAAGGACTGTGCCTAGACCCCCCTTGTGAACCACCCCCCTCAGGTGGCTGAATGTGTTCTTCCAGAAGGACCTTCCACCCATCTACCCTGCGTACTCATGTTGTTAGTTAAGCTCCTTCCCTTTTCACCAGCAAAGGACGAGCGGTGGGCGCCCATCCTGAGTCAGTCTTCACTTTCGTGCCCGTGGGCCCTGCGTCTTCTTCCGAGCTCTGTTGAGATGTTCATTCTCCGCTGTTTCTTTCTCGCAGCTCGCCAGCGTGGCTAGACCTTCCCGACCTCTCCAGGGTGCCCGTCTCCTTCTCCCAACCCGCTTCTACGGGGGGCTCCCATCTCTGCCTGCTGCTCATCCGTGGGGCTTTTGGAGCTGGCGGGCAGCCTTACTACTCTCCCCTAGCAGCTCTCTTGGGTGCCAGATAATTTCCCCTAAACCCGAGGGTTCTCGGGGTCTCTGCTGGCCACGGTCCCTGCCGGCGAGTGTCTTGCATTGCCGGCAGGCGATGTCATCTTGTCCCCGCGCTTCAGCGTGCGTCTCGTCTCCTGAGAGTGAGGACGCCCCCTCCCTCGCTGCGGTAGAACAGTCAGAGTCTAAGCGCAGTGTGGGCCGTATTCACTTTCCTGGGGCTCAGCTATGTCCTGGAGCTGTCTCTGAAAAATCCGGTGTTTAATCCAGGACTATGCCCTTGTCCCATGCCCTGTGGAACAGTCACTCACCCAGGCATTGTGTAGTCTTCCGGGACACTGACCTTGTGGAAGGGTTCAAGCCAGTGGCTCTGTAAAATGCCCCTCAGCTTGCGTGCATCTGATCGTTTCCCCTTGACGGGATGCGGGTTCAGCGTCCCGGTCAAGATGATTACGTAAGTGCCGCGTGCTCAGGGTTTCACGTTGGGAGACACAGGATGTCACCTTGTCCCGCTGGTAACATTAGATTTGTTTGCTTGGGTCAGGTTGTGGGTGCCAGATTTCTCTGTGTTAACGTGCCTTTTCCCCTCGAAAATTAATAAGTAATCAATCTGGGAGGTAATGCTTTCAGATGGAATGAAATAACCTGTTTCCAAACAGTCTTTCGTCCAGTAATTTTCTTATTTTTTAAAACAGATTCTTTTTTTTTTTTTTTCAAGTTTATTTATTCTGAGAGAGAGGCAAAGCGTGAGTGGGGGAGGTGCAGAGAGAGAGTCTCAAGCAGTCTCCACACCATCAATGCACAGCCCGATGCCACGCGGGGCTCAAACCCACCAACGGTGAGATCATGACCTGAGCCGAAGTCGGATGTGCAACTGACTGAGCCCCCCAGGGGTCACCAGCATCGAGTAAATTCCTACTCATTCTGTTCTTAACAGTCTTTATGGTTTTTCATCATTGTTTTATTGTGGTGAAATCTATATAACATAAAATTTACCATTTTAGCTGTTTTTAAGTGGACAGTTCAGTGGCATTAAGATTAGTCACCAGCGACCATCACAGCTATGTATTTGTATCCTTCTAGATGGAAGCTGTATGCCCCCTAAAGACTGACTGCCCCTGTGCTTCCCATCTCCTTGAATTCGGCTCCTCTGGGGACGACACATCCATGGAATTACACAGGATTTGTCTTTCTGTGACCGACTTACCTCACTCGGCACGCTGTCTTCAGGGTTCAGTCATGTCGTCACATGTGTCAGAATTTCATTATTTTTTAAGGTGAAATAACAGTCGATAGTAGGGACCGGTGACATCGTGTTTACCCATGATCGTTTGGGTTGCTTCTCTTAGCTGTTATGAATGCTGTTGCTAGATGCTTGGGGGTGCAAATACTTGTTCAAGTTCCTGCTTTCAGTTCTTTTGGGTGTGTGCTCAGAAGTGGGATCGCTGGATCATGTGGCAGTTCTATTTTTAGTATTTTGAGGAGTCACCATACTGTTTTCCAAGCAGCTGTATCATCTTCCATTCTTACTGGCAGTGTCTGAGGGCTCCACAGTCCCCATGTCCTTGCCAACGTTTATTCTTTTTCATCTTTTTTTTTTTTTTTTTTTTTTGTTGTTGTTTTCATAGCCATCCCAGTAGGTGTGAAGTGGTGTCTCCCTGTCATTTTGATCTGCATTTTCCCCGGTGACTAGTGGCGTTGCGTATCTCTCCATGTACTTCTTGGCCACTTTCTGTTTCTTCCTTGGAGAAATATCTATGTCAGATTCCTTGCCCATTTTTCAGTTGGATTGTCTTTTTATTATTGGCTGTAGGAGTTCTTTATATGTTTGGCATGCAAATTCCTTACCAGATGTATGATTTGCAGATGTTTTCTTCCATTCTGTAGGCCGTCTGTCCACTTCCTTGACAATGTCCTTCGATGCGAGAAGTTGTTAATTTCAGCAAAGCCTGGCTTACCTGTTTTTTTTTTTTTCTTTTGTTGCATGTGCTTTTAGTGTGTATCTAAAAGTCTGTTTCCAATGAGAAGGTCAAGAAGATTTACCTCTGTGTTTTCTTCTATGGATTTTATGGTTTTAGCTCTTATATTTAGATCCTTGGTTAACTTTGAGTGAATTTTTTTTATATGGCCTAAGTAGAAGTTAGGTGCTGTACCAGCACCGTTTGATGAAGATACTGTTCTTTCCGCATTGAATGGTCTTAGTACTTTTGTCCAAAATCACTTGGCCATGCGTGTACGGGTTTCTTTCTGGACTCGTATCTTTATTCTGTCAGTCTGTCCTTCTGCCAATACCACACTGTTTTGATGATTGTAGCTCTGTGGTTACGTTTTCAAATCATGAAGTATGTATAAATCTTCCAATGGTGTTCTTCTTTTGTAGGGTTGTTTTGGCGAGTTGCCTCACCCTCTGCAATTCCATATGGATTTGAGGATTGGTTTTTCCATTAGCAGCAAAGAAAAGATGTTGGGAGTTTTGATAGGGTTGTGTTGAATCTGTAGCTTGCTCTGAGTGGTTTATCAGTTTCCTGAGGGTGCTGTAACAAACTTCCCCAAACTGACAGGGCTTAAAAGAAACACAAATCAAGGTGTGTCAGCGCCATGCTTGGTCTGAAGGCTGTAGGGGAGAGGCTGTTCTGTGCCTTTCTCTTACTTTCTGGTGTTTGCTGGAAATCCGTGGTGCTCCTCCGTTTGCGGCTCCGCGGCTTCAACTGCCGCCTCCGTCCTCACATGGCATTCTTCTCTTTGCGTCTGTGTCCTTATTTCCCTCTTATAAGGACACCAGTCAGATTGGACGAGGAGCTACCCTTACCTAGTATGATTTTGTCTTAACTGATTACAACTCTGTCCTGATTCCCAGGAAGTCCCAAGTTCCGAAGATTGGGTGGCCATGAATTTTAGAAGGATGCCATTAAACTCGGTGCTATTAGTACTGTCAAGAATATGCTTCCAGTCCGCGAGCATGAGGTGCTTTTCCATTCTGGGAAGCGTTGTTAATTTCTCTCAGCAATGCTTCCTAGTTTTCAGTGTGCAAGCCTTTCATATCCTTAAATTAATACCGAGGCATTTTTGTCTTTCAGATGCTATTGTAAATGAAATTGCTTTCCTAATTTTCCTTTGGAGTGCTCATCGCTGGTGTATAGACACGCAGCTGATGTTTGAGTGTTGGTGTTGGGCCCTGCAACGTTGCTGAGCTCACTTATTCTGATAGCACTCCTGTGGATTCTTTGGGATCTTCTACCTCAACAGCTCTGCCATCTGCAAAGAGAGCTAGTTTTCTTCCGTTCCAGTCTGGGTTCCTCCTATTTCTCTTTCTTACCTATGTGATCTGGCCAGAACTTCCGGTTCCGTTTTAACTAGCAGTGGTGAAAGTGGGCACTCTTATTTTGTTTCGAATCGTAGGAGAAAGACTTTCAGTCTTTCACTGGCTGACTGCAGTGTTGACTGTGTGTTTCACACATGGCCTTTATCGTGATGAGGAAGTCTCGTTTTTTATTTTGCTGAGGGTTTTTATTATGAAAAGGTGTTGGATTTCGTCAGATGCCTTTTCTGCATTAGTTGAGATGATTGTGTGGTTTTTTTTCTCTCCTCGTTCTGTTGACGTGATGTGTTATACTGGTTGGTTTTCTCATGTTGAACCGGTCTTGCGTTCTTGGTATAAATCCAGTAGATGATGACGTTAAAATCCTCATACTATGATGTTGGGTCTGGTTTGCTATTATTTTGTTGAGGATTTTGCCTCTCTACTCATAAGGGATTGTGGCCTGTCGTTTTTTTTACCCTCTTGTGATGTCATTATCTGGCTTTGGTGTCAGAGTTATGCTGCCCGTGTTGAATGGGTTAAGAAGTATTTCTTCCTATGCAATCTTTGGGAGAGTTTGAAAAGGATTGGTATTAACTCTGCTTTAAATGTTTGGTTGAATTCACCAGTGAGGCCATCTGGTCCTGAGCTTTTCTTTGTTGGGAGGTTTTTGATTACGGAGTCAATCTCTATTTACAAGTCAATCTCTATTTCTTTTGATTTTTCTGTTTATTCTAGAGTAAATTTAAGAAATTTGTGTGCTTCTAGAAATGTGTACATTTCCTCTGGGTTATCCAGTTTGGGGGCATACAATTGATGATCATACTTTCTTGTAGTCCTTTTTATTTTTGTCGAGTCATCCCCCATCCCCTAGTTTCGTTTCTCATTTTTAGTTCTTTGTGTCCACGTTTGTTTCTTTGTCAGTCTAGCTAAGGTTTTGTCCATTTAAAAAAATCTTTTCAAAGAACCAACTTTTGGTTTAAATGATGATCTGTTAATTTTCTATTCTCTGTTTTGCTTTCCTTCGCTTTTAATCTTCACCATCTCCTTCCTTCGATTAGCTTTGGGTTTAGCTTTTGCTTTTCTGTTTCTCATTCCTTAAAGTATAATCTTAGGTTACTGATGTGATAGCTCTTCTTTGTTTAATGTAAGCATTTATGTTATAAGTTTCTCTCTAAGCACTACCGTCACTGCATTCCATACATGTTGGTATATTGTTTTCATTTTCATCCAGATCAAGGCGTTTCATAACTTCTGTTTTCTACTTTGATCCATTGGTTGAGTGTATTGTTTATTTTCCACATATTTGTACGTTTTTAAGTTTTCCTTTTCATAGTGATTTCTGGCTTCATTCCATGGTGGTCAGAGAAGATTCTTTCTCTGATTTCAGTGTTTTTAAATTTGTTGAGACTTCTTTTGTGGCCTTAACATAGCTCTATGGTGGAATGTTCTATGTATGTGTGTTAGGTCTAATTGGTTTATAGTGTTGTTCAAGTCCTCTGTTTTCTTATTGATCTGCTGTCTAAATGTTTTATTCATTATTGACAGCGAGGCATTGAAGTCTCTGACTTTTATTGTAGAATGGTATTTTTCTCTCTTTTATTCTGTCAGTGCTTGCTTTATATACTTTGAGGCTCTGTGTGATATATGTATGTTTATTATTGCTATTTCTTCCCGATGAATTGACTCTTTCATCAATATGCCCTTCTTTGTTTCTTGTGGCTATTTTTGACTTAAAGTCTTTCTTCCTGACATTATTATACCCATCTCGCTGTTTTGCATGTCATGCCTTTATTTTGTTCTTTCAGTTTCAACCTAAGTGTCTTGGATTTAAAGTCGGTCTCTTGTCGACAGCATGTAGTTGGATCGTGGTTCCGTCTCTTCTGCCAGTCTCTGCCTTTTGACTGGAGCGTACATTTACATTTAAAGTAATTACTGATGAGGAAGAGCACAATCCTGCCTCTTTGCTGTGTGTCTTCCATATGCTTTATAGTGTGCTGACCCCCATTTTTTCCACTAATGCCTTCTTTTGTGTTGACGTGATTTTTTTATATGGTGAACCAATTTGATTCCCTTCTCATTTCTTTTTGTGTATGTTCTTTAGACTTTTTCTTTGTGGTTACCATGGAGATTACATTTAACATCCTAAATTTATAACAATCGAATTGAATTGATACCAACTTAACTTCAGTAGCATAAAAAAAAAAAAAAAAAAAACAACAACAAAACACCAAACCTTTGCTCCTAATTTGTAGAGACAGAAAGTAGAAGGGAGGGTTACCAAGCGTGGGGGACAGGAAGAGGAGGAGTTAACTGTTTAATCCACGCAGAACTTCTCTTTGGAATGATGAAAAAGTTCTGGAGATGGATAGGGTGATCATCACGTAATATTTTAAAGGCATTTAATGCCAATAAAACTGTACACTGAAAACTAGGAAAGTAGAAAAAATATTAAAAACACTGCTCCTATACAACTTTGTCTTCCTCTTTATGTGCATATTTTCCCAAATTATATTTTTATATATCATGAGCCCAGTAACAAACTTATAATTATTTTTATACATCTGTCTTTTAAATTATGTGGGAATAAAAAAATGGAATACAGACTGAAAATACAATAATACTGGCTTTTATATTTGCCTGTGTATTTACCTTTACTGGAAATCTTTAATATGGCTTTAACTTTTTCTCTAGGTGTCTTTTCATTACAGCCTGAAGCACTCCCTGTAGCATTTCTTTTGGTGCAAGTCTAGTGATAATGAACTGGTTCAGGTTTTATTTGTCTATGGAGGTCTAATTTTCTCCTTCATTTTTGAAGGAGAGTTTTGCTGGATATGGAATTCTTGGTTGACAGTTTTTTTTCTTTCAGTACTTTAAATGGGTCTTCCTGTTGTCTTCTAGCCTTCATGGTTTCCGATAAGAAATCAGCTGTTAATGTTTTGAGTACATTATATATGTTATATATAATGTATATGTACATATGTAATATACATATATAATATATACATAAACAAGTTTCTTCTCTTTTGCTGCTTTAAAGATCTCTTTCTTTACTGTTTTGATATAATGTGTCTCGATGTGGGTATTTTTGAATTTGTTCTTGAAATTTGTTGAGGCTTTTGGATGTGTACATTTATGTCTTGCATTCAGTTTGGGGAGTTTTAGCCATTATTTTTTTGGATATTCTTTCTGCTCATTTCCCTCTTTCTTCTCCCATGGAAACTCCCATCATGCAAATGTCAGTGTGCCCCAACCTCCTGAAACCTCTGTTTTTCCTTCCCTCTTTCTTTTTTCTTTCTGCTCCTCAGCGTCAGTACTTGCTGTTGCCCTATTTTAATGTTTGCTGATTATTCTTTCTGCATGCTCAGACCTCTGTGAATTTTCACTGGAGCTATAGGATCTTTAGTTGGTTCTTTATGGTTTCTATCTCTTTATTGGCATTCACATTTTGTTTATGTATCATTTTCTGATTTCCTTTGTTATATGTCCATGTTTTCTTTTATCTCTTTGAATACACTTCAGTGATTTTTATGTGGGAAGTCTGACGTATGGGCCTTTTTGGGGATCATTTCTATCAGTTAATTTTGTTCCTTTCAATGGGCTATAATATCCTGTGTCTTTGTATGCCTTTTGATTTATTGTGGTTGTAGCTGAACACTGGATACTGGGGTTATAACTCTGTTATAACTCTGGAAATCAAATTCTTCCTTTATCTCACAGTTTGCAGTTTTGAAAAAGCTTTTTTTTTTTTTTTAACATTTATTCATTTATGAGAGACAGAGAGAGACAGAGCATGAGTGGAGGGGGGGCAGAAGAGAAGGTTACCCAGAATCGGAAGCTGGCTCCAGGCCATGAACTGTTAGCACAGAGCCTCACTCTGGGCTCGAACTCACAGGCTGCAAGATCATGACCTGACCTGAAGTTGACCGCTCAACCGAATGAGCCACCCAGGCGTCCTGAAAAAAAAAAAATGTTTTTAAAGGCCATAGCAGTCCGCTTGTTTGATGACTTTCCGAAGTAGTTTTGCAAAGACTGTATTCCTTGTTGTGTATAGTGACTGAAATCTCCATTCGCTGAGTTTATATTAACTGCTATTTTGATAGAAACTTCTTTTAATGCCAGGGGCTAAAATAACAACAACAATGACAACCCACCAGAAAATAAAAGCAAAACAAAAATCCAAACACTCTCTCAGTCTTGAGAGTTTGGCTTGTGCCGGGGCACCCTTTCAACAGTTAGACTTGTGTGGAGCCTGGAGGTCAGCCCAAGATGAAGGGCTAGGTAGGGCCTTCTCCAGTCTTTTCGGAGCACGTGTGTTGCCCTAGGCCTGTGCGTGGCTTTCTAAATGTCCTGTATATATGAATGGTTTTAAAGATTTTTTTTTAAAAAGTCATCTCTACACCCAACACGGGGTGCACACCTACAGGCCTGAGATCAAGAGTCACATGGTCCACTGACTGAGCCAGCCAGGTGTCCCCGTGTATAAGGATTTTTTTTTTTAAATGTTTTATTTATTTCTAGGAGAGAGAGAGAGAGAGATAGCGTGAGCAGGGGAGGGTCAGAGAGAGAGGGAGTCACAGACTGAAACAAGCTCCAGGCTCTGAGATGGCAGTCAGCACAGAGCCCGACGCGGGGCTTGAACCCACGAACCGCGAGATCCTGACCTGAGCGAAAGTCGGACGCTTAACCGACTAAGCCACCCAGGCGCCCCTGTGTATATGGATTTTTAAAAATGTCTTCACGTTTCAAAGAATCTCGCCCAGCTTTTCTTCCCGTGCAGTCTGTCGTGTGTCTGCACTGTTCTCTTTTCTCCAGAACCACCTGCCCCCTGTGCAGCCCGAGTTCTGCATCCGGCGAATCAGTCCTTCAGGCAGCCCCCAGACAGGTGGGGAAGATCATCCACGGTGATCCACGCGTGAGGTCTGCCCTCTCTGCAGCCAGACACCGGGGTTCCGCACTGGGAACACGGGGCGGTGGTGGGGGGGGACAGGTAAGAAGGTGCCACCGAGCATTTCTACTGTTTTCAAATTGCCCTTTTCTTGGTTCAGCGTCCTCTTAGTTGCTGTAAACTTTTGGCTGTTTTTCAGAGTTCCGACATAGTTGGTTCTGATAGTTGCTGCTTGTCTTTCAGTGTTTCTGTGGGAAGACGAGAGGTTGGAGCTACTTTGCCATTTTCCTTTCCGTTGATGGTTCTTCTCTGAGTCAACATGCTGGTGGCTGCAACATGATCATTTTGTATTTCTGCGAGTTCTTCTACGTTTATTAGTCGGTATTCTCCGATTAAAACAAGTACTTTATTTTCTCTCTTGTCTGTTTAGTTGATATTGATACAGATTTAGGTGTCTGAACAGCTTATTACTTTCAATAATTTCAGTGAGGTATAATTTACATGCAGTAGAGTCTACACACTTGAAGTATTCAGGTTGATGACCTTGGCCAAGGCGACAGGTAGCAACCTGTAGCAGTCACCTCGATCGAGTTACAGGACATGTCGTCTCTGGAAAGTTTTCCCGTGCTCCTTTGCGACGGCTGTTTTGTTTTCACATCTTACTTAGCAATAATTCGAGATTCACGGGAAGTCGCAAAGACCGTCGAGTTTGGCCCCCACATACCCTTCACGGAGTTTCCCGCAGAGGTTACGTCTTGCATAGAAAGGCAGTACAGCATCAGAGCATAAAGGTGGGACAGTACGACATGCAGGTACAGTTCCGCGTCTGCCCCAGATTCCTGGAACAGGGAGATCGGGCTTTCCGCGAGGCCTCCGGTAATTCCGCTGTGGCGCCGGTGCTCTGCGAAGTGGTCCTCACGGACGCTGCAGGAGTTAAGGAGGGGAGACCTCGCTATTCTGGATGGGATTCTTCTGTGACACCACCCAGGAGGGACAGCTCAGGGCATCCTGGTACAGATACATGGGGGTGGGTCCAGGCCCTCCAGTGGGGGTGGGGCTGCAGTGTTTTCTGCAGTGTTAGGCTGGGTAGGCTTGTTATCATCCAGAGTTTCTGTCTGGCCTGATCCTTGGGCTAGAACAAGCCAGCTTCTCTGGGGGCTTGGGGCTCCCCTTAGCATCTCCTTGAGCACCCAGTCCAGGAAACAGGAGGCAAAAAGAAACCTTAGGAAACTCCCTGTCGTGTCTTTCTTTGGGTCCCAGGGCCCCTAGCCAGACCCTTCTCCCTCTCCAGATTTTCCTGTGTTTCTTTTGTACATGTGATGGCCAGAGGATTTAGGTGTATGACCAGAAGGAGTAGAAAAAGGTGCATTTGTTCCTGCAAGCGTCTTATTCTTTTAAGACCTAGATTTTGAAGATTTTTGACACTTCCCGTGGGACTTCTCTCCATCAAATGATAATAGCGGTTGTTACATTCCTACCAACAGCGGATGAGAGTGCATGTGGCCGGCGCCGGGGATTATCAGCCTTTTTTAATCTTTGTCGGTCTGATAGACAGAAATTGATGTCTCCTAGTATTTTTGTTTCTTGGGTTTCAAGTGGAGGTTGAATATGTTTCATGTTTATTGGCCTAAGTTTTTTTTCCCCCCCTCACTTGAATTACCTCTTCTTCTCTGAAAGAGAGAGAGTTGAAGATGGAAAGAGGGGGAATCTGCTGCTGTGGTCCTTACGGTCCAGTCAGGAGATGAAAACCACAGCAATCGTTTGAACAGAGAGAACTTGTTACCAGGAATCAATAACGACGTACAACATGAGCAGGTTATTGGAGGGTGAGATGCGAACACCGAAGCGGGATGGGGGTCGCAACTGCAGGACCCCCCTCTCTAGGACTGGGGTGCCAGAGGGACGAGGTCGCAGTTCTTGAAGCTCCGTGAAGGGAAGGTGCCCACGGAAACCCGGAGTCTCGAAGGCGCGCTCACTGGGGCTTTCGTCTCGGGCGCTGGGATGTGTGAAGTCTCCGCTGCGGGTCTGGGGAAACCTGGCCCCTGGCATCTGCCGCTGCCGCTGAGAGGCACTGCCCTGCCAGCGAGGGGCAGTGCCAGGGCGGTCGCCCAAAGCCGGAAGGTGCGCAGAGGCGCCTGGGAGGCAGGAGCAAGCCTTTCTCCTCCATCCTGCGGGTTCCTTCTGATGCCTCCCGTGGAAAGGACTTTTCTAGAACCAGCGAGCCCGCTGTGCCCCACCCATCCTGGCTCCTGGTCCTTTCATAGCTGGGACAGCTCGCTACCCTGAGGGTGATTTCAGGGCAGCCGTGTGCTCTTCGTGCCACCCGGCCCCCAACTGTATTTTGCATCTATTTTGCATCTGCTTTGCATACGGATACTGTACTGCGTGCTACCCATGTGCACGTCCCGTGTGACACAGAATGGGGTGTAACAATGGGGCTGGACCTCCTGGGGATGGAAGCATTTTCAAGGGTCATTTTAATTACGTCGGCGTCCCTCTTTACTTCAGAACTCGTCTCCCCTTTGCCGTTTGGTCCAGTGAGATGAGGCTTCTGTTCACATTCCGGTCAAAGCAGAGACTCCCCGTGGCTGGAACTTGGATGCACACACATCTCTCATTCCCCATCCCTGTGTGCTCTTCCCATTTGGACAGATTTAATGTTTTTAAGGACCGGACAGTGTAAGTATCTTACTCACAAGTACTTGAGAGTACTTGTTCAATACATTTTCGTTGGATTAATACTGATACCAGCAGCAGTGGCAAGAATATTTCTTCTACATATAATCACTCATTTACTTCTCACATCAGCCGTGTGAGTAGTTACCATTACCGTATTTCATCGGTTTTTTTACACTTTTCCGTCTCCGAATTAGGGATGCATTTCATACCCAGCGATGTCTTAGAACTCTTTTTTGTTTTTCCTTTGGCGGTAATGGAATAATGGTTCATCTTATAGTCTGTGATCTTTTTGATTCAGTTGAATTTAGTGTTATTTCCGTTTTATGGATCAGGAGACTGGGGCTCACAGAGGTTAAGTATCCTGCCCCAGGCCGCCCCGCGAGAGCGCAGCAGACCCGGGCTGGGAAGCCTGGCCTCCTGTCTCTGGGTCCTGCTCTCCCTCCCCTCCCCCTTCCTGTCTGAGCCTCTGCGGAAAATGGCTCCCATGCCATCCCGCCTGTCTGGGCTCCGGCCACCCTCCCAGGGTGGCCTAGGCTCCCCCTGCCATGCCAGCTTTTCTTTCCCCATGTCCCCCGTCTAGCAGGCTGTCATTACTTTCCTTCCCCTTGGAACCCCGTAGCGCTTCCCTGTGATACCTACATCGGTGGGTCACCTGTGGCTTCCGTTTCGTGGGGTTTCATTTTCCAGGGTGTGCAGACTCCAGGCCATCCAGTCAGGAGACAACCACATGTGGCTACTCTTACCCATGTACACCCTTTGGGAGGGAGGCTGGGTTACATTTTGGAGTCTGGGGCACTCCGTGTTTTCCTACCATGTTAGCTGAATCACTGTTTCTTCATAGCTCAGCACCAGATGGAGTAGTTGGTGTGTGTTTTGGGGCTGTGTTGTAGGAGAAATACTGGTCTCGGACCCTCGACTTCACTTGTGAGTGTGGCGAGGTGTTCACACTCTGGGAGACACACCGGAACGGGCGTGGACTATGGGAGGCCTGGCCTCTCCCTACACAGGGTCGCCCACAGCCCGCTCTCCGTGGAGGGGCTCGGCTCGCATGGCCAGGCGCGGCGGCCCTGCAGCAGGTGCTCTGAGCTCCTCTGTAAGGGTTTGTCCATTGAGAAGAAAGGCACTCTCTCCATTTTCAGATTTCAACATCAAACTCTTTTGGGCTTCATTTTAAATGCTTTCACTGAGATGTAATTCCCCAACCATACATTTCTCTCTTTTAAAGTGTCTGACTCGGGGTGCCTGGGTGGCTCACTCGGTTGAGCATCCAACTTTGGCTCAGGTCATGATCTCGCAGTTTACGGGTTCGAGCCTCGCGTCGGGCTCTGTACCAACAGCTTGGAGCCTGGAGCCTGTTTCAGATTTTGTGTCTCTGTCTCTCTCTGACCCTCCCCTGCTCACGCTGTCTCTCTCTCTCTCTCTCTTTCAGAAAAAAATAAATCGTTTGACTCAATGATTTTTAGTATGTTTTCAGAGCTGTGTGACCATCCCACAGTCTAAGCGTGGAACATTGTCATCACACTCTCTGCCTGGAACCCACTGCTCTCATCTCCCATGACCCCCTAGCCTCAGGCGACCACCAGCCTGCTTTCCATCTCTATGGATTTGTCTGTTCCAGATGTGTCACGTTAGGGAACTTCTACAATATGTGGTCTTTGTGACCGGCTTCTCGTTGTATGTAATGTTTCCAAGGTTTATCTGGGCTGCGGTGTGTGTCAGTACACCCTTCATTCTTATCGCTGCACAGTGTTGCGTGCTTATGCCACATTTTATGCGTCTCTCAATCAGTTGATGGGCATTTGGCCTCTTTCCGCTTTCTAGTAATGATACTGTGAACATTTGTGTACACGTTCTTCTGTGGACGTACGTCCCATTTCAATCCCATAGGAGGAATTGCTAGGTCCTCCGCTAATTCTGTGTGTAGCCTTTTGAGGGATGGCCAGATTGTCGTCCACAGAAGCAGCCTGGGCCGTGTTACATCACACCAGCCGTGTGCGGGTTCCGGTTTCTCTGTATCTTCACCAGTACTTGTTATTATATCATCCTGAGTATAGCCATCCAGTGGGTGTAAAGTGGTATCTCCTGGTGGTTCTGATTTGCATTTTATTTTTTTTAAGTTCATTTATTTTGAGAGGGAAAGAGGCAGAGAGAGAGGGAGGGAGGGGAGAGGCAGAGAGAGAGGGAGACAGAGAACCCCAAGTAGGTGGAACCCAATGTGGACTCAGTCCTATGAACCGTGAGACCATGACCTGAGCTGAAACCAAGAGTTGGATATTCAACCGACTGATCCACCCAGGTGCCTCCTGGTTTGCATTTTCTTTCTTTCTTTTTTTTAAATGTTTGTTTATTTTGAGAGAGAGAGTGTGCTAGTGGGGGAGATAGAGAGGGAGAGAGAATCGCAAGCAGATTCCACACTGTCAACGTGGAGCCTGACGTAGGGCTTGATCCCACCAACCCTGAGATCATGACCTGAGCTGAAATCAAGAGTTGGATGCTTAAGCGACCGAGCCACCCAGGTGCCTCCTGATTTGCATTTCCTTAAAGGCTAATGATGTTGAGTATTTTTTTATGTGCTAATTGGCCACGTATGTGTCTTCTTCGGAGATGTCTGTTCAGATCCTTTGCCCATTTTTAATTGAGTTATTTGTTCTCTATTGTTCGGTTATAGGAGTTCATTGTATGTTCTGGGTGGTAGTGCTTTCCGTGTTAGGTAACTTGTAAAACTTACTCTCCTGTTGTGGGCATCTTTTCACTTGATGGTGCCTTTTGAAGCACAAACGTTTACAATTCTGATGAAGTCTAGTTTATCTTTCTTTGTTGCCTTTGGTGTCATATCTTAGAAGGCTCTGCTTAACCCAAAGCCCCGAATGTTGACACTTCTGTTTCCTCTGGGAGTTTTATAGCTTCGCTCTTACATTTAGGTCTGCGATGTGCTTGGAGTTAATTGTTGTGTATGACGTAAGGAAGGGGTCTATCTCCGTTCTTGTCGGACAAAAGCCTGGGTGTCCAGTGGTCTCCCGCCAGGTTCCGGCATCTTGTTGAAAAGAAAGGTAACAAGGGATACAGAAATGCTGAGGCATAGGAGCACATGTACCTCAATGTTCATAGCAGCACTCTCCACAATAGCTAAAACATGGAAAGAGCCTAAGTGTCCATCAACAGATGAATGGATCAAGAAGATGTGGTTTATCTATACCATGGAATACTACATGGCAATGAGAAACAATGAAATCTGGCCACGTGTAGCAACATGGACGGACCTTGAGGGTGTTATGCTGAGCGAAATAAGTCAGGCAGAGAAGGACAAGTATCATATGTGTGCACGTATAGGAGGATTAGGAGGAACTTAGACAGAGGAACAAGGGGGAGAAGAAGGGCGGAAATGGTGGGGGAAAGGGAGAGAGGCAAACCATGAGAGACTCTTTTTTTTTTTTTTTTATGTTTTTTTATTTCTAGAGAGAGAGAGAGAGACAGCGTGAGCAGGGGAGGGTCAGAGAGAGAGGGAGTCACAGACTGAAACAGGCTCCAGGCTCTGAGCTGGCAGTCAGCACAGAGCCCGACGCGGGGCTCGAACCCACGAACCGCGAGATCATGACCTAAGCGAAAGTCGGACGCTTAACCGACTAAGCCACCCAGGCGCCCCCATGAGAGACTCTTGAATGCTGACAAAAACTGAGGACTGATGGATGTGGGGGGGAAGGGGGGAGGGGCATGGAGGAGGGCACTTGTGGGGATGAGCACTGGGTGTTATACGGAAACTAATTTGACAATAAACTATTTGTAAAAAAAAAAAAAAAGAAAAGAAAAAGGTAATATTTAGGTTTTCACTGGGCTAGATAGTTGATCTCTCTTATATGTCTTATCTGTCCCGCTAGGCTACAAACTCCTCAGGGCAAGGCAAAGTCATGTCTTTCTTATCGTTAATTCCCTTCAACATCCAGCTCAGTGTCTAATACACACTGGACTCCAGACTGAATCAGTGTGCAACATAGACCTGATCGACGGGAGTATGAGAAACTCTTCCTCCTGATTGAGTCTCCAGCGTCTCCTAGATCCTGCCAGTGAGCTCACGTCACGAATTCTGTAATAAGTGAATCGTAGCAGTATTAGGATGTCTTTTCTTTTTTTTAAAAAAAATGTTTCCTTTCTTTCTTTTTTTTTTTAATATTTTTATTTATTTTTTTTATTTCTAGGATAGAGAGAGACAGCGTGAACAGGGGAGGGTCAGAGTGAGAGGGAGTCACAGACTGAAACAGGCTCCAGGCTCCGAGCTGGCAGTCAGCACAGAGCCTGACGTGGGGCCCGAACCCACGAACCGCGAGATCATGACCTAAGCGAAAGTTGGATGTTTAACCGACTGAGCCACCCAGGCGCCCCTGTTTTATTTATTTCTGAGAGAGAGAGACAGCGTGAACAGGGGAGAGTCAGAGAGAGAGGGAGACACAGAATCCGAAGCAGGCTCCGGGCTCTGAGCTGGCTGTCAGCACAGAGCCCGATGCGGGGCTTGAACCCACGAACCACTAGATCATGACCTGAGCGAAAGTCGGACGCTTAACCGACTGAGCCACCCAGGCACCCCTTAGGATTCCTTTTCAATTTTCTTTTAACTTCTTGTTATTTAAAGAACAAAGGCTCACAATCAGAGAACTCTAGATGCGGGCGAGGATGTGGAGACACGGGCACCCTCCTACACTGTTGGTGGGAATGTAAGCTGGTACAGCCCCTCTGGAAAACAGTGTGGAGGTTCCTAAGGAAACTAACAATAGAACTCCCCTATGACCCAGCAATAGCACTGCTAGGAATTTACCCAAGGGATACAGAAATGCTGATGCATAGGAGCACATGTACCCCAATGTTCATAGCAGCACTCTCCACAATAGCTAAAACATGGAAAGAGCCTAAGTGTCCATCAACAGATGAATGGATCAAGAAGATGTGGTTCATCTATACCATGGAATACTACATGGCAATGAGAAACAATGAAATCTGGCCATGTGTAGCAACATGGATGGACCTTGAGGGTGTTATGCTGAGCGAAATAAGTCAGGCAGAGAAAGACAAATATCATATGTGTGCACGTATAGGAGGATTAGGAGGAGCTTAACAGAGGACCAAGGGGGAGAAGAAGGGCAGAAATGGTGGGGGAAAGGGAGAGAGGCAAACCATGAGAGACTCTTGAATGCTGACAAAAACTGAGGACTAGTGGATGTGGGGGGAGGAGGGGTGGGCATGGAGGAGGGCACTTGTGGGGATGAGCACTGGGTGTTATGTGGAAACTAATTTGACAATAAACTATTTGTAAAAAAAAAAAAAAATAATAAAATAAAGAACAAAGGCTCAATATGATGCTTATGTTTGTAACACTAATCTTTTTTTTTTTTTTTAATGGCACACACAGGCCGGGCTTGGGGATTTGCCCATCTAGAATCTGAGATTGTCGTCTTTTCATTGTATCCATTTTTATGTGTAGTTTCTATTAATGGCAAATCATAATGATTTTCCAGTTTTGCTAGTTATGGAAAGTTTTAAAATCAATGTAAGTGAAAAAGTGAGCTGGGGCGCCTGGGGGGCTCAGGCCGGTGGAGCGTCCGACTCTTGATCTCAGCTCAGGTCTTGATCTCAGGGTCATGGGCTCAAGCCCTGTGTGGGGCTCCATGCTGGGTATGGAGCCTACTTTAAAAAAAACAGAGAGAGAGACAAAAAAGTGAGCTAGAAAAATGTTAAATAAGGTGAGGCACAAATGTTGCAAAAATCACCAGGGGCACTCAAATAATAAAGTTAGGGATACACCTAAGGGAAGATGCCTCGTTTTTAAATTTTTCATTTTATTTTTGAATAGGTAATACCTTGATATGACTCAAAGGGAAAAACGTACAAAAGGCATACAGTAAAAAGTCCTCTTCACCCTGCCTCCCTGCCTTGGGCTAAGACTTCGTGATTTTTTAAATATATTTGTCCAGAGGGGCACCTGGGTGGCTTAGTTGGTTAAGTGTCCGACTTTCGCTTAGGTCATGATCTCGCGATTCATGGGTTCGAGCCCCGCATTGGGCTCTGTGCTGACTGCCAGCTCGGAGCCTGGAGCCTATTTCAGAGTCTGTATCCCCCTCTCTCTCTGACCCTCCCCTGCTCACGCTGTCTCTCTCTCTCTCTCCTAGAAATAAATAAAAATATTAAAAAATATATATATTTGTCCAGAGCTTTCCGATGCGTATACAAGACAGTGGCCCTATATAATCTTTTCCGTCTGCTTAACACACTTGGTTCCTTACTCTTTGCCTGGTTCTCCCTCACCATGGAGGGTTGTTCTTGACCTGGGCTCGTCTGGTCATTCTTGACCTGGACATTGAGTCCTCAACACTGGGGGTCCCCTGTGGCCATCACACAAGGGTCTCAAGCAGGGAGGGGCAGGGGCAGGGGTGTGTCCTCTTTCAGGCAGGGCAGCTGCCCAGTGACTTACACACGTGTCTCCTTGGGGGGATCTGGAACCCAGACCACCTGAGACCAGTTACTGGCAAGATAGAGCGGGATCACTGTGCTCAATCACAGCCGCCACTTTCCCCTGAGGCTGGCAGAGGGGCCTGCTTTTCCTGAGATCAGAGTCTTTTGCCTCCCACAAAACGTGGAATGGTAGCAGCCTTGTGGGAATGGCCACGGGATGGCCACGTAGTGTCTCCTGCAGGATCTTTACTTGGGGGGGGTGGTGGCCCATGGACGAGCCGAGGCAGGTGCTTGTACCCTGAGAAGTCTGAGGTTGGCACCCCATTTCCGAGCTCAAGAACTAGAAGTGGTAATGTTCTGATCTGGCCTGATGCTTTGGTAGCATTGAGATGCAAATTCTCGTTCTTGCCCCAAGTTTCCTGCAGCAGAACTAGATCCCTGCAGTTTTTGCCTTTAAAGCTCCTTCCCCTGGAAGTGCATCTTTTGGGAGAACTCTTTGTTCTAATCTAACTGTTGGAAGACACTAGAAATGCCTCTGGCTCATGACTGGGTTCTCGGAGTCCAAGTGGGCGGCGGGGCATCGGCCAAAGGGTCAGAGCTGGTGAGGGGGTGACCTGAGTCAACGGGAGACGCGGCCCAGAGAAGGTGCTGGCCCGTCCTGCGCTCACCCGGACGTCAGTGCCCTGCGGCCCGGGCTGCGGCCCACCTGCTTTCTTCCTCCTGCCTTTCTCCGGCCCTTTCCTTCCCCGTCTCTCTCCCAGCCCGTATCCCCCGCTCTCTCGTTTCCAGCCCCCGAATGCTGCGAGCTGGACACCCCGGGGCTCTTCCTTCCCTTGCAGCACCCAGCGTCGGAAGCCCTGTTCTCGCCAGCAGCGAAGGCAGGGTGGGGGGTGGGGGGTGGGGGCACCGTTCCGAAGTTGGAGACTCGGGCAGGGCCGAGGACTGTCACCGGGGAAATGAGAACCAGATGTAGAGATCCCGGGAGGCCGGGCCAAGTCGGAGCAGTTGCGAGGAGAGGGGGCCGGAGGAGGCTGGGGCTTGGTGGTCAGACTCATTTGTGCGCTTCAGCCTTTTGTGGCTTCACTGGTGTCGGTGAAGCCAGCGGCTCGCAGCACGGCAGTGAACAACAAGCCGATGATTAATTGCCCTTTTTAAATTGTAATTATGTCACTCACCAGAACCCGTGAACATTAATTCTCGATTTACAAAGTGAGTAATTGAATAATGAAGGGGCTGCCTGCCTGTTGCGCTCCGTTCTTGGCCGTGCGTTTCCCCCGTGCCTCTGCCCGGCTCCGGATGAGGCCCGCTTCCCCGGTGGTGGTAGCGCCCGTGCCGGCCTTCTGACGGCGGGCCGTCTGGCCCCGCTTTGCACTGAGGGCGGGTGAGGCCCAGGCTGATGTCACATGCTGTAGAGAAAGGGAGGTCAGCCGTCTGATTCCAGTCCGCTGCTGCTTTTGACTGAGTTCTCCTCCAGCAACGGAAGCTGGCTAACTCGAGCAAGAGAACATGACTTTATCGGAAGGATGTCGGGAAGGATGTCGGGAAGCTCACAGAGGCTAAGAGAAAGCCAGAGAAGAAGCAGGCCTTGAAAGGGGCGCCTGGGTGGCTTAGTCGGTTGAGCGTCCGACTTTCGCTTGGGTCATGATCACTGTTCGTGGGTTCGAGCCCCGCGTCGGGCTCTGTGCTGACTGCCAGCTCAGAGCCTGGAGCCTGTTTCAGATTCTGCGTCTCCCTCTCTTTCTGACCCTCCCCTGCTCATGCTTTCTCTCTACTAGAAATAAATAAAAATATTAAAAAAAAAAGAAGCAGGCCTTGAAAGAAGACAGCCGGAAGCCGGGTCCGGGTAGAGATGCTTTTAGGTCGTTGGTCCCTGGGAGGGTTCAGGAGGGACCCTACTCCAGCCTTCCTGGTCTGTCGTTTTGCTTCCCGAGCGAGTCATGCGCTTGGCGGTGGGGGTGGGCCACTGAGATGGACTCTGGCCGAGAGGCAGCATTTTGGGAGGGGGACAGTGAGTGCTCCTAGCCCCGAACATGCTGCTGATACCCGAAGAGAAATCAGAGACCTCCCACAAAGCCCTGTCCCCAACCTGTGCACACCTGTCCCCCTGTTGTCACAGAAGGGAGGGTGCCCCCTGGAGAGAAGTCCACACAGAGGAAGGACCGTAGTGCCGGGCTCACAGGTCTGTATCAGCGGGCTGTGTGAGGGGTGCAGGCCGGGGCCCCGGTCCTCCCCGCTGGCTGCCCGTTTGGGTGGGGGTGCCGTCGCGTGCAGCTGGATCAGATCCACGGTCGTGGCCTCGTCGTGGAAGAACTGAATCCCAAAGAGAAAAGGGATCGAGCACTTTCCAGAGAGGGCACCAGGGCACTGCTACGAGTAGGGGAGTGCCGGAGGCCGAATGTGTGTGTCCCTCACAGTGTCCCCATTGACACCCAGTGTGATGGTATTTGGAGGCGGAGCTTTAGGGAGGGGATTAGTCAGGAGAGTAGCGCCTTATAACGGGCGTTAGTGCCCTGGCAAAAGGGACCCCAGAGGGCTCCCTTGCCCTGAGGACTCAGTAAGAAACCGCTGTCCATGAGCCAGGAAGCCGGTCCTCATCAGCCACGGAATTTGATCTGAGGCTTTGATATTTATTCCAGACAAGTTTCTGTTGTCTGTAAGCCGCCCCACCTAGGTTATTTCGTTGCAGCAGCCCGAGAGGACCGAGCCAGGGGCTTCGGGTTCCCAACAGACCCGCCTGCCTTGCTCTCCTCGGGGGATGCCGTGCCTCGTGCAGAAAGACATCTTGAGAGCTGCCTGCGGCTTCTGCGATCGCCAGGGGCCGTGGCAGCCCCACTCAGGGCGGGTGCGACTCCGCTGTACACCCCCGGCCTCACAGCCTTCCTGTCGCCAGCGGTACCCGGCGCCACGTGGCGGAGGGAAGCTGCTGGCGCGGTCGGGACCTCATCTCCTGGAGTTATTCTCTCTTCAAGGCCTTGAACAGAGATCTCCCTGACCTCGGACTCACCGTCTGGTTTGCTCTTCTTGCTTTCTCTTTCCTTTGGAGCTTTCTCTCTGCTTTCATTGCGTTCTGGAAACTTCCTCCTCCTCCTCGTCCTCTTCTGATTTCATCTGTCTGCCCAGGGCAGACCCCCATCATGCTTCAGCTCCCCTCTCTCTAGCCTTCATGAGATCCCCGCCCCCCCAGCTCCCTGCAGGCGCCCTCTGCCCCCGAAGTGTGTAGAGCTGCCGGAGAGCGCCGAGGGGCGGCCGTGCACCACCTGGGTGCACACCCACCGCACGATTTGCACGGACGCCTGTTGTGTTTGCCCACCGGGGCTCTTTCACAGCCTTCCCCTGCCCAGGCATCCCTCCCGTTCTGCGGATGTCTTTGCATGCAGCTCACGGAGGGAGGGGCGCCATCTAGTCTGGACTTTCCCCCGGGCGCGGACCTGGGGTCTTGACCGCATTCCGAGAAAAGGTGTTTTCTGACCCTTTGATCAGCCGTTGTCCTTCTGGCTTATGCTTCTCCGTTTTTCCTCCCTGTCGGCTCCTTCCCCTTGGCTTATGTACTTGCCCGAGGTTCCCAGAGCGCTACTTATTCATTTTGCCCACTGCCAGTGGTGTTAGAAGCTGCGTAGCCTTCTGCTGTCCTTGTGATTATGTTTCTGTTTCAGAAATTTTTAAATTTGAAACGTTTTAGGCTCACAGAGAAGTTGCAAAGATAGTGCAGAGGTTCCCATGTGCCGTTCCCACAGTGATGGCATCTTTTATAACCACAGTGCGGGTTCTTGGCCTCGGCACTACTGAAGTTCGGGGCCAGATCCTTGCTTGCTGTGGGAGGGGGGGCTGCCCTTTGCATTACACGGTACTTAGCAGCATCCCTGGCCTCTACTTGCTAGATGTTGGTAGCTCTCCTTTAGATGTGACAAAAGTGTCTCCACATGTTACCCAGTGTCCCCTATTCACCCTGGTTGAAAACTACTCTGTATTCGTTTCCTTTTACCGCTGTAACAAATTACCACCTGCTTCCTGGCTTAAGGCCACACGAACTTACCCGCTTATGGCTCTGTGGGTCAGGTGTCTGAGTAGAGTGGCTCCATTCTCTGCTCAGAGTCTCACCGGGATGAAATCAAAGTGTCAGCTGGGGCTGCAGTTCTCACTGGAGATTTGGCGAAAGGATCTGTTCCAGGCTGATTCTGGTTGTTGGCGGAATTCGGCTCCTCCCCATGCCTTCCACGTGGCCTTGCGTCCGCCAGGCCAGCAGCAGGTGTCCAGCCCTTCTTGTGCTTTGAATCTCGGATTCCTTTTTCTGTCACCAGCTGGAGAAAGTTCTCTGCTTTTAAGGGCTCATGTGGTGACCCTGGGCCCACCGGATAATCCAAAATAATCTCGTCTCATTCATAGTTTCCGGAGACGAGGGTGTGACGTTATTCCACCAGCCACGCACTGCCCCTGCATGGCGGTCACAGCCGGGAGGTTGACGTCGTACCGTGCATTGATTAAACCTCAAACCGTATTCAGATTTCATCAGTTTTCACGCGCACTCATTGTGTTTTTTTAACTAGTAATAGTTAACCTGGCGTGTATTACTGTCAGATGTTGTCATACATTCATTTATCACATACACGTATGCATATGTATCTGTGTTTTCATGTAATGTTCACCACTAGAAAACAAATGTCCCACCAACCCCAGAGAGGCTCCCTGCAACCCTGACCTGACAACCCTTTGTCTCTGTGAGCATAATTTTGTCATTTTGCAAGCGCTGTGTACATGGAGTCATGTGCTCTGTCACTTTTTGAGATTGGCTTTTGTCTTACTCAATACACGGGGTGCCTGGCTGGCTCAGTTGGACGGGCATGTGACTCTTGATCACCAGATCGTGAATTCAAGCCCTGCGTTGGGCATAGAGATTACGTACATACATACATACGTTTTTATTTTACTCAATATAACGCCCTTGAGTTCCGTACAAGTTACTCTGTGCCTCAATCACTTGGTCCTTTTTAGTGCCAAGTAGTATTCCATTGTACGGAGATACCGTTTGTTTACCCATTCTCTTGTTGGAAAGGCTGAATTGTTTCTGAAGGTTTTGGCTGTAACACATAAAGCTGCTACGTATGTGTAGACAGACGCAGTTTTCTGCTTAAACCTGGCTTTTGTTAGTCTCTCATGCGTGCTGCAGGAGCGGGCTTGCTGGGTCGGTCAGCGTGTGTTTCTGAGACGCTGCCGGAGCGTCCTCCGGAGGGATGGTGCTGTTCCCATCTCTACCAGCAGTGGGTGAACGATCCAGCCATTCTGTGTTCCTGCCACTCTGGGGACTGTCAGTATTTAAGATAACGTGAGCATCTGAAGGAAAAGAATGTCAGCATATCAAATAGTCAACCATTCTAGAAGAAGCGTGGTTGTATCTTACTGTGGCTTTGATGGGCACTTCCCTAACAGCTAATGATGTTGCGTGTGTTGTCATGTGTTTTTCTAGCATCCACATATCCTTTTCGGTGACGTGTCTGTTCAAGTCTTTTGTCCATTTTCTGATTGGGTTTTTTTTTTTTTTTTTTTTTAATATTTTTATTTATTTCTAGGAGATAGAGAGACAGCGTGAGCAGGGGAGGGTCAGAGAGAGAGGGAGTCACAGACTGAAACAGGCTCCAGGCTCTGAGCTGGCAGTCAGCACAGAGCCCGACGCGGGGCTCGAACCCACGAACCGCGAGATCATGACCTAAGCGAAAGTCGGACGCTTAACCGACTAAGCCACCCAGGCGCCCCCTCTGATTGGGTTGTTTGTTTTCTTCCTGCTCAGTTTACAGAGTTCTTTACATAGAACTGAATACATCTCCTGTAGCAGACATGTGCTTTGCAAGTATGTCCCTGTGGTTTGCCATCTCTTCGTGGTCTCACCAGTGTCTTTGTAGAAAAAAACATTTTTAATTCTGATCAAGTCCAGTTTGTCAGTGTGTCTTCCTTTACGGCTCATGCTTCTGACATCAGAATCTTTAAGAACTCTTTTGCCTAACCCTGAGTCTCGAAGATCTTTCTCCTATGTTTTCTTTTTACAGGCTTGATCGTTTTATGTTTTACATTTAGATCTACAATCACTTTTGAGTTTATTTTGTTTATAAGCTGTGAGGTTGCGTTTGCGTTTTCCTTCTTTTGTTTTAAAAGTGGTGAAAAGACTATCTTTGCTCCATTGAATTGCTTTTGAGCCTTAATCAGAAGTCAGGTGACCGTGTTTGTGTGGCTCTGATTCTGGACCCTGTTCTATTCTGTTAATCTGTGTGTTTATTTATCTGCCAACATTACACTGTGTTGATTACATTAGCCATATAGTGAGTCTTCGAATTGGATACGGTGATTCCCTCAACTTTATTCTTTTTTTTTTGCAAATTATTTTAGCCCTTCTATTTTTTTGCCTTTCCATAGACATTTAAAAACCCTTTTTTAATGTTTAGTTTTGAGAGAGAGACAGGGTATGGGCGGGGGAGGGGCAGAGAGACAGGGAGACACAGAATCACGTATATGTACACACATATGTACATACATACATGTATATTTATATATATATGCTGAATTCAGTATGCTGATATTTTGTGGAGCATTTTTATATCCTCGTTTTCATTAAGTCATTAATTATTCATCTGTTGTCTTCTTTCTCTCTTTTTTGGGGAGTGATCTATATGTGGCTTTAAGTATGCTGACCTCATAAAATGAGTTAGGAAATGTGACTTCTGTTTTCTGGAAGAGAATTAATAGTTTTGGTGATACTTCTTTTTTTTTCAATGCTTGGTAGAATCTGCAAGTGAAACCATTGAGGCCTGGAGATTTCTTTTTCAAAAGGTTAACTATAAGTGTCAGTTCTTTCAAACTTACTGAACTCTTCAGATTATCTATCTCATCCTGGGTAAATTTTGGTTGTGTGTGGTTTTTGAGGAATTGTTCCCTGTCACCTAAGTTGTTGAAGTTGTGTGTAGGTGGTTTGTCGTACAGCCACACTTCTTGTCCTCCCCTTTATTGCCCTTCACGGATACCGCATTTTTTACGCATTGAAGGTTTGTGGCAACTCTTTGTCAAGCAAGTTTATCAGTGCCGTATTTGCTTACTTCTTGTCTCTGTGTCTCATTTTGCTAATTATCACAGTATTTCAGACCTTTCATTGTTATCATATTTGTTATGGTGATCTGTGATCAGTGGTTTCATTTTAATGTTTATTTACTTCGGGAGGGGAGGGGCAGAGAAAGAAAGGGAGACACAGAATCTGAAGCAGGCTCCAGGCTCTGAGCTAACTGTCAGCACAGAGCCCGACCCGGGGCTGGAACCCACGAACCGTGAGACCATCATGACTGAGCTAAAGTTGGACGCTTAACTGACTGAGCCACCCAGGCACCCCAGAATACATTTAAAAAAATGTTTTTTAATGTATTTATTTTGAGAGAGAGAGAGAATCCCATCCAGGTTCCTAACGTCAGCACAGAGCCCTATGTGGGGCTCAAACTCACTAACTGTGAGATATGACCTAAGCCAGAGTCCCAGCTTAATGACTGAACCACCCAGGCACCCCTTGAACCCACGAACCGTGAGATCATGACCTGAGCCGACGTCGGACGCTTAACCAACTTGGCCACCCAGGCGCCCCTGTGATCAGTGATTTTTGGTGTTACTATTGAATTACTATTGTAACTGTACTGGGGTATCCTAGACTGTGCTCATAGAGGCCAGTGAATTTAACTGGTAAGTGCCGTGCGTGTTCTGACTGCTTCACTGGCAAGCTGGTCCCCCTTCTCTTTTCCTCTGCTTGGGCTTCCCTGTTCCCTGAGACATAACAGTATTAAAATATTGAATAAGCCTACAGTGGCCGCAGGGTGAAAGGGGAGTTGCACATTTTTCACTTTAAATCAAAAGCTAGAAATCATTTAGCTCACTGAGGAAAGCCATGTCGAAAGCCAGGGTAGACCACGATCCGGCCTCGTGAACCGAACAGTCAGCCAAGCTGTGAATGAGAAGGAAAAGTTCTTGAAGCAAATTACTCTGGTGACAGCAAATGATCAGGAAGCACATCAGCCTCAGCACCGATACGGAGACAGTGTGAGTGTTCTGGATTGAAGGTGAAACCAGCCACAGCATTTCCTTAAGCCAAAGCCTGTCAGGAACTCTCTTCAGTTCTGTGAAGCCTGTGAGAGGTGGGGAAGCTGCAGAGGAAGAGTCTGAAATGAGCAGAGGTGCGTTCACGAGGTTTAAGGAAAGAAGCCGTCTTCTTCTCTTCTTCAAGAGAAACAGCCTTCTTTTGGAAGAAGATGCCATCCAGCACTTTCATAGCTAAAGAGGAGAAGTCCGTGCGTGGCTCCAGAGCTTCAAAGGACAGGCTGACCCTGATTGGGGGCCATTGTAACTGTTGGCTCTAATTCGAAGTCAGGGCTCATTCACCATCTCAAAATCCTAGGACCCTTCAAAATTATGCTCAGTGTGCCCTGCTTGTGCTCTGTAAGTGGAACGACAAAGCCTGGGTGGCAGCACATATGTTTACAACATGGATTACTGAATATTTTAATTTAAGCCCACTGTTGAGACTCACTGCTAGATTCTAAAGAGATTCCTTTCAGAATATTACTGCTCGTTGACAGTGAACCTGGTCGCCCACGAGCTCTAATGGAGACGTAGGAGATTAATGTTTTTGCGCTGCTAATACAACAGAACAAAACATAACACAGTGTTATCCATTCCACGGCCCATGAATCGAAGAGTAATTTTGACTTTCAAGTCTTATTTTTAAAGAACTATGGGTAAGGCTATCTCTCCCATTGATAATGACTCCTTTGATGGATCTGGGCAAAGTGGATGGAGAACCTACTGGAAAGGATTCACCATTCTAGATGCCACGAGGAGCGTTCGTGATTTATAGCAAGAGGTCCGAATGTCAGGGTGAACAGGGATTTGGAAAAAGCCGAGTCCACCCCTCATGGAGGACTCTGAGGGGTTCAGGACTTCAGGGGAGGAAGTCACTGCAGATGTGACGGAAATAGCAAGAGAACCAGAATTAGGAGTGGAGCTTGAAGATGGGACTGAACTGGTGCCACCTCGTGATAAAAACTGAATGGGTGAGGAATCGCTTCTTATGGCTGAGTAAAGTGGTTTTTGAGACGGAATTTACTCTTGGTGAAGATGCTGTAAAGATGGTTGAAATGACAGCAAAGGATTTAGAACATTACATCAACTTAGTTGATAAAACAGTGGTGGGATGTGAGAAGACTGACTCCAGTTTGGAGAGAAGTTCTGTGGGTGAAATGCTATCAAATAGCACCACACGGTACAGAGAAATTGTTTGAGAAGGGAAGAGTCCATTGATACAGCAAACTTCATTGTCTTATTTTAAGAAATTGCCACAGCCACCTGCCTCTTTAGCAGCCTTTGCCATGATCCGTCCGTGGTCATCAACATTGAGGCAAGACTCTCCACCATCTAAAAGATTACAACTCACTGAAAGCTCAGATGATGGTTAGCATGTTTTGGTAATAAGTATTTTTTACATTTTATTTTTTTTATTTTTTTTATTTTTAGGAGAGAGAGAGAGACAGCGTGAGCAGGGGAGGGTCAGAGAGAGAGGGAGTCACAGACTGAAACAGGCTCCAGGCTCTGAACTGGCAGTCAGCACAGAGCCCGAAGTGGGGCTCGAACCCACGAACCGTGAGATCATGACCCAAGCAAAAGTCAGACGCTTAACCGACTAAGCCACCCAGGCGCCCCAGTATTTTTTACATTTTTAAAAGACATAGTGTCATAATACACTTCACAGACTACAATATAGTATAAAAATAACTTTTATATGCAGTTGGAGGGAAAAAATCATTTGGCTGATTATTATGATGTTCACTTTATTGTGGTGATCTCAAACTGACCCCACAGCATCTCCAGAGTATGCCTGTGTTCTTCTAACATCTGTGGGGTCTGTAGTGATATCCACTCTTTCCTTCTTACATTGGTAATTTGTTCTTCTCTTTTTCCTTTGTCAGTTTTATTAGAGGTTTATCAATCTTTTCAAGCAATGGACTTTTGGCTTGATAGTTTTTCTGTTTTCAATTTCATTGAGTTTTGCTTTTGTCTGTTGCTTTCCTTCTGCTTACCTTCTTTTGTCTTCTTCTAGTTTCTTGAAACCTGAGCCTAGATTATTAATTTGAGATCATTCTTTTATTTTGTTTTATTATTATTTTTTTAATTATTATTATTTTTAAAATGTTTTATTTATTTCTAGGAGAGAGAGAGAGACAGCTTGAGCAGGGGCGGGTCAGAGAGAGAGGGAGTCACAGACTGAAACAGGCTCCAGGCTCTGAGCTGGCAGTCAGCACAGAGCCCGACGCGGGGCTCGAACCCACGAACCGTGAGATCATGACCTAAGTGAAAGTCGGACGCTTAACCGACTAAGCCACCCAGGCGCCCCGATCATTCTTTTATTTTAATATAAGCATTCAGTGCTGTGTTAGGTATAAATTATTCCCAAATTTAATGGGTTAAAACAATATTATCTTACAGTTTCTGTGGGTCAGGAATCCTGGTGCAACCCAGCTGGGTTTCCGATGCTGTGCCTCAGGGCTCTCAGAAGGCTGCAATCGCACTGTTGGCTAGGCTCCCTCAAGGCCGATTGGAGGGGGATCTACTTCAAGTCACTCATGTAGGATTCAGTTCCTGGTGGCTGTTAGCCCGAGTCTGCCCTCGGCCTCTTGGCACGTTGGCTCTTCCATCATGGCAGCTTGCTTCAGTAGAGCAAGCAAGAGGGAAGAGTCAGAGAGTGTGAATGCTAGCAAGACGCAAGTCACCATCTTCTAAAACTTAACCAAGAAAGTAACATTTCATCACTTTTTTTTGTTTACTCTTCGTTAGAAGCAAGTCATCTAGTCCAGTCCACAGTCTAGCAAGGGAATGGCCTTGTACACTGGCGTGCACACCAGAGTCACGGGGGGTGCCTGTCACAAGGGGCATAAGTTTCCCTCTAATCTCTGCTTTAGCTGCAGCCCACGTATTTTGTGTAAATTGTAGTAAAGTATACATAACATAAATTTACCATTTAAACTATTTTAAAATCAATTCCGTGCAGTAAGTACATTTATTATATCGTCAGCCATCACCACTGTCCATCTCCACATCTTCTTCATTATCCCAAACAGGAACTCTGTCCCCATGAAACACTATTTCCTTCCCCTTCAACCCCTGTGAACCACTGTTCTGCTTTCTGTCTCTGTGAATTTACGTATTCTGGGTACTCCAGCCTTGGTTTTCTTCTTTCAAGATTGCTTTGGCTCTTCAGGGTCCTTTCTGGTTCCCCACAAATTTTAGGATTGTTTGTTCTAGCTCTGTGAAGAATGCTGATGTTATTTTGATAGGGATTGTGTTGAATATGTAGATCGCTATGGGTGGTATCGGCCAGTTTTATTTTTATTATATTTGTGTGGCATATCTTTCCGTGTGCTTTAACTTTTAATCTACCTACGTAAATTTTTTGGCTAGCATATAGGTGGATCATTTTTAATCCATTCTGACAGTCTTTTAATTGGTGTGTTTAGATCATTTACATTTACTGTAATTAAAATTTAACCATTTTATTGTTTGTTTTCTGTTTGTGTCAATGCTTTTGTTCCTATGTTTCTCCTTTCCGGCATCCTGTAGGTTACTTGAACGGTTTTGTTTTGTTTTGTTTTGTTTTGTTTTGTTTTGTTTGAGAGAGAGGGAGAGAGAGAGAGAGTGCATGTACCTGTGTGAGCAGGGGAGGGGCAGAGAGGGCGGGAGAGAGAATTCCAAGCAGGCTCCATGCTGTCAGGTCGGAGCCCAACTTGGGGCTCAGTCTCACAAATTGTGAGATCATGCCCTGAGTCAAGACCAAGAGTTAGATGCTCAATCAGCGGAGCCACCCAGGTGTCCCAGTTGAACAGTTTTATAATTTCATTTTAATTTGTCTAAAGAAGTTTTTAAACTTTTGAAATTTTATTTATTTATTTATTTATTTATTTATTTATTTATTTATTTATTTATTTATTTTTGAGACAGAGAGAGACAGAGCACGAGCAGGGGAGGGGCAGAGAGAGAGGGAGTCATAGAATCTGAGGCAGGTTCCAAGCTCTGAGCAGCACAGAACCCGATGCGGGGCTCGAACCCATGGCTGCGAGATCATGACCTGAGCTGAAGTCGGACACTTAGCTGACCTTAGCCGACTGAGCCAGCTAGGCGCCCCTGAAATTTTATTTTTTAATTGAAGTATAGTGGACTAAAGAATTTTTAAATCTCTCTCTCTCTTCAGTGGTTGCTTTATGAATTATAATATACTTATTTAATTTACCACTGTTTCCTAATGTCAACATTTTCAACTCAAGTGGAGAAACCTTACCAGCATTTATGTCCCCCTTTAACGATATGGTTTTCTTACATATTACCTATGTGTATATTGAGAACCATATCAGAACAGCATTATGTATATACATATATACGAATATATACATATATATTCAAATACGTATATACACATATATTTAAATGTCAAACATAATTTATAAAGCTCAAGACAGGGAGCGTTTTCTATTACACTTACCCTTTTCATTACTTTGTCTTCATTTCTGATGTTCCAGCTTCCTCCTTCCCTCCCTGTTTTATGCTTTCTTTCTTCTGAAATTATTTTCTTTCTGTATGAGGAACTTTCTTTAACAATTAGAGCAGATCTTCTGGGGATATAATCTTTCCATTTTCCCTCCCTGATTAATAAGTCTTCAGTTCTTCATTCCCGAGAGAGATTCTCAGTGGATATAGACTTCTGGGTTAACAGTTGTTTTTCTCACTTGATACACATCATGCCACTTCCTTCTGGCCTCCATGGTTTTTGTTGAGAAATCCACTGTTATTTGAATCTTTCTCCTGTAGGTCATAGAACTGTTCTGTTTGGCCACTTCCAGGTTTTTTTTTTTCCCTTTGTTTTTATAACAAGATTTGATTATGACTTATCTGGGACTGGTTTTCTTTGGGTTTATCTTGCTTAGTATTCACTCTGTAGGGTTTTCTTTCACCAACTTTGGGAAAATTTAAATCATTATTTCTGCAAGTATTTTTTTGTATCCTACTTTTTCTCCTTTCTCTTTGGGATTCTGATGATTTTTGTATTTTATGTGCCCCCCCCCACAATTTTTTGTTCTAAACCGTATTTCCAGAAAATAATTTATATAGGTAAACTCATTCATATAAATTTATATTGATTAAAGAATTGCTCTAATTTTAATCTTTGTTTCTTATTTTTTATTGGGTTTATTACTTATTTTGCTGGAGCGCTTCCTCAAGTAATTCTTGCAGAAAAGGTTTGGACATTGTAAACTTTTTCCTTTCATGTCTTTAACCTGCTCAGCTAATTTATAAAACTCTTTTGGCTTCTAGGGAAAAGTAACTTTCACTGAGTATTTTGAAACTATTTCTCCACTGTCTTCTAGTATTATCAATAAGAACTTAACAGCTCTTCATCCTGTTTACTATTGTTGTGCTTTCCACAACAAACCCTGTGTTAGGTTAGTTGTGTTCACCTCTGGTCTCCCCACTACGTGGTGTTAAAGGCAAGGGCATTGTCCCGTTGATCGTTGTAAATCTAGTCCATTACCACCACGGTCAGCAAATTGGACATCAGCAAGTATTCGTCACATTAAATTGGAAGGTAGAAAATTGATCAGAAGCACATCAGCTGATACATTGGGTCCTCTCGTTTTGCTTACCATTGATGCTGGTTTTCTAGTGAAGCTATTTTTCTTGTCCTTTTTAGCCGTAGAGAGGGGTGCCCGTCCTGAGAGAGGCTGAGGGCTGCAGGGCTGCAGAGGTGGGGGTGTACACTGACTGCGTGAGCACGTGTGAGCTCGTTGCCGGGCCGACCACCGCGGTGAGTCTCTGCGTGTTTCCCGCCCGCCAGGGACTCACGGTGGAGACATGAATTACTTCATCACAGGAGGAACTGGGTGTAAATCCCACTTCTGCCTTTCGTACTCCGTGTTGTGTACAAGAGGGTGTGCGGTTTGTAACTGCTGTTTTCTGCTGCAGAAAATGAGGTTAGCAATTCCCATCTCACTGGCAGTGAAAGCAGTAAATAAGGAAGCACTTGACAGGTACTCGGCATTCGGTGAATCTTCATTCTTTTCAGCTCGGATTTTAGGGCGCTTGGAGAAGTTTCCTTTCTGGCTAATTTAAGAATTGGGCATATCAAATTTGCCCACGTCCTCAGAATGCTTTCCGGGGTAATATAACACAGAAGCAGAGGATAATGGTTAATCCTTGAAGATCCCACTCAATTCTGGGAGTCCAGTGTTTTAAGAAGTTATTTTTGGGTTGGCATTCTGGAAAGGAGAGGGTTTTTTCAAGCAGAGACTCTCCTTTTTTTTTGGCTTGGTGTCATGCTGTCATATAGGCGAGGTAACTTGAGTCCCTTGAAGGTTAAATGATGGTTCTCAGCCCTACATGCTGAGTGGCAAAAGTATAAGGCTTGCAAGCATTTGACAATCGGACTAGGTGTTCATTAGGCTTGACTGGTCCTCTCCTGACCTGTGGGGCCCTTTTCGCTTTGTCCAGAGAGAACTTTCTTCAGGGAAGTCAGGGCAGTTTAATTGCCTTTCTGTTTCGTGTCAAGAAAGGCTTTCCTGCCAAGAGAATGTGTGTGTGTTTGTGTGTGTGTGTGTGTGTGTGCACGCGCGCGCATGTGTGGGTAGGAGAAGGCGTGTGAGGCAGAGGTGAGGTGAGAGCCGAGGTAAGGCCTCACAGTAGAGGTGAGTGGTGGAGGTGGGTTTGCAGGGGGTGTTCTCGCTTGTCCCCGAAGGGAATGCCCATCCCCTGCTCACGGCTCCTGTACCTTCTTGCTTCGTGGGGCAGTCGCCTACACGTGTGTTCCTCACGGTGCTCTGTCATCTGGGGGGACCCTAGCTGCGGTGGCTTACGTGACCCCTCAGAGAAGTCTTCCCTTAGGATCACGATCATCCGACACGCCGCGGAGCGTCTGCGGTAGGTGAAGGGGGCTTGTGTACGGGGCGGGGCGGGGGGGGGCCGGCCGGCCTCAGTCTACTCCAGGCAGAGCCTCTGTCAGAGCCTGCTCAGGGTTAGCCTTCTGTGTCTCATTTGAATAAGGGTCACGTCGACCGTTAGGAGGGCCCACTGTTGTCGCACGCACCTGAGGCTTTCACTGGGACCCACGCCGAGCCTCTTACCCTCCTCTCCTCGGCCCTCCCAGCAGCCCTGAGCAGTGGGAGGGAGGCAGCCACAGCCTGAGTGCCCGGAGCCCTGGGAGGCTCTGGGAAAGCTGCCCTCTGAGAGACTTTTTATAGCTCTTTTTTTTTTTAATATCTTTATTTCTAGGAGAGAGAGAGAGAGAGAGGCAGCGTGAGCAGGGGAGGGTCAGAGAGAGAGGGACACAGACTCTGAAATAGGCTCCAGGCTCTGAGCTGGCAGTCAGCACAGAGCCCGACGCGGGGCTCAAACCCACGAACCGGGAGATCATGACCTAAGTGAAAGTCGGACGCTTAACCGACTAAGCCACCCAGGCGCCCCCTCTGAGCGACTTCTGCCCCTGTCTCTTTCCTGTTCCTTGCCCAAGTCTTCGCGTGTCCCCGAGGCTGAGGCTCGGGCAGATGAGCCGCGTCTGGTCCCTTATACTTGGCGGTGGGACAGCAGGGAGGGGCGGTGTCCACATCTCGGCCTGCACCCCTGTCTCCATGGGGCGCCTCTGCAGGGAGGAGGAGGGGAGAGGCCTCTGGACCCGATGAGCCAGATGGACAGAGCAGTGGCCGTGCACCTGGGCACGTGGACGGGGTCTGCGTCGTTTCCGTGGGGGGGGCCTCGTGTCCCTTACCGCTCTCCTTCGCGTGGCTGGCGACGCCTGGAAGGCGGGGGAGGGGGGAGCGGGGGTTGTGAGGGAGGGAAGGGTTGTTGACACAAGAATACACGGCCCTCCTGCGCGTGCTGCTGGATTTCCCAGGAAGCTGATGTTTCTCTAAGATACTGAAAACCTTGGAGTCTCTGGTTCGAGGTAGGGAATCTCCCACATTTGTGCCTTTCTAGTTTATTGTTCCCACTTCCTTGTGGCTAGAAGGTGTCGTGTGCTGTGGGACATTCAGGGGCTTTCGATGACCCACCTTAGGAGCTTTTTCGGCAGGTGTGTTGTTTTAGTGTATGTACTGCCAAAGTGAGCATGTAAATTGTGTTTTTTTAAAAACACAGAAGCGAGAAGTGACTGGGCAGCTCAGTCTGTTAAGTGTCCGACTTCGGCTCAGGTCATGATCTCACGGTTTGTGAGTTCAAGCCCCACGTCGGGCTCTATGCTGACAGCTCAGAGCCTGGAACCTGCTTCAGATTCTTTGTCTCCCTCTCTGCCCCTCACCCTCTCATGCTCTATCTCTGTCTCTGTCTCTCTCTCAAAAATAAGTAAACATTGGGGTGCCTGGGTGCCTCAGTTGGTTAAGCGTCCGACTTCGGCTCAGGTCACGATCTTGCGGTTTGTGGGTTCAAGCCCTGCATCAGGCTCTGTCCTGATTGCTAGCTCAGATCCTGGAGCCTGTCTTTGGATTCTGTGTCTCCCTCTCTCCCCGACCCTCCCCTGCTTATGCTGTCTCTCTCTCTCTCTCAGAAATAAATAAAACATTAAAAAAAAATTTTAAAGGCTCCATACCGTTTCATAATTGGATATACATAATGTGTTTAACCAATTTTCTAGTATTATAGTGTTAATAGTTAAATTTCTGGCATTTAACTTACTTCCTTTTTTCAGTATTAAAGCCACACTGTGTAAAATACATATCCATATTCTTTGCTTCTTTTGACTAATATTTCCTGTAGGTTAAGCTCTTAAAAAGAGCATTGCTTACTGAAAGTCATATGCACAGTTAATGTTTTGATATATTTTCAGATTCTTCTCTAAGAAACCTCTCAGAAAAATATTTACTGTGTGAGTCTATAATTTCTTCATAATTTCGTGGTTTTATTGTTCACCTATAACTCTTCGGTTTATTTGAAGTTTAGTTTAGTGTGTGGGGTAAACTAGGTGACTAACTGTCCCCTCCGCCCCCTCTGCCCCCACCCCCCCGGGATTAGCTGTTGTCTCTACATCCTTTGCTGATTTAGGCGTTCCTGATCCATTGGTCCATTGGTTTGAGATAACTTTCTTTTCATAAATTGAATTCCCACATGTGGTTGAGGTCCTGTTTCTTGGCCTTTGTATCCACATGGCCTATCATGTACCTTTAATGTTTCCGTAAGATGCTCCACTTTTTTAAAACCTCAACTCATTTTTTAAAGTAAGTTCAGCAGTCACATGGCTGCAAATTCAAAACATAAAAAGACAGTGAAAAGTCTATTCCTGCCCTTTTAGCCGCCCGTTCGGTTCTTGCCCTCCTCTGTAGGTAGCCGCTCTTACTAGTTTTCTGTGTATTCTTCCAGAGATTCTTTTAAAATGCACATTCCATCAAGAATTAAAATTTATTGGGGCGACTGGGTGGCTCAGTTGGTTAAGCATCTGACTTCGGCTCAGGTCGTGATCTCACAGTTTGTGGATTCAAGCCCTGCATCGGGCTTTGTGCTGACAGCTTAGAGCCTGGCACCTGCTTCGGATTCTGTTTCCCTCTCTCTCTCTGTCCTTTCCTCACACATGCTGTCTCTCTCTCTCTGTCTCTCTCTCTCTCTGTCCCCTCTCAAAAATAATAAACACTGAAAAAAAACAAGAAAAGAAAAGCGTGGGCAGAGAGAGGAATTTCAGGCCAGAGGGAGAGCCTTTTTCAGAGACCGGTGGTAAGTCATGAAACTCTTTTTTTTTTTAAATTTTTTAAAATGTTTTATTTAATTCTAGGAGAGAGAGAGAGAGAGAGAGACAGTGTGAGCAGGGGAGGGTCAGAGAGAGAGGGAATCACAGACTGAAACAGGCTCCAGGCTCTGAGCTGGCAGTCAGCACAGAGCCCGACGCGGGGCTCGAACCCACGAACCGCGAGATCATGACCTAAGCGAAAGTCGGACACCCAACCGACTAAGCCACCCAGGCTCCCCGGTAAATCATGAAACTCTTTAAGCCGGCATGCTGGTGTTCTGGGGCTGCCGTAACGAAGTCTCACAGCCTGGGTGACTTAGAGCCACAGAAATGTACTGTCTCATGGTTCCTGAGGCCAGAGGCCTGAAGTCATGGGTTGGCATGGGGAAGTGCCAGGAAAGGGTCAGGTCCACGCCTCTCTCCTCGTGGCCTCTGCCACTTCTTGGCTTACACGTGGCTCACTTCTCCTTGTGCCTTTTCACGTGACGTTCTCCCTGGATGCGTTTCTCTCTCCTATCTCAGATTCCCCCTTTGTGTAAGGACACCAGTCATTTTGGGTTGGGGCACGCTAATGACCTCATTTTACCTTAATTACCTCTGTAAAGACCCTGTCCCTAAATAAGGTCACGTTCTGGGGTGCTGGGGGGTTAGGACTCCCGCGTATGAATTTTGGGGTGGGGACATAATTCCGCCCATGACAGTGGGGGCGGGACCTGATCTGACTTGCATTTTCAACACCCGTTGGAGGGTGGCTTGGACGGAGAGAGGAGAGGGAAAGGACATGGGGAAACTGGCTGTACATCAGAGGACTGAGGGTCCGGCCTCGAGAAATGATCTTGGGCTTGCAGAGGGACCAGCGATGAAAGAGAGGGCAAGAAAACAGAATGGCAGAACCCGGTGTTTGTCGGGCTGTGGGGGGATCGGGGCATCTGGGCTGCCCGTTATCAATGGCTTATCAAATGTAACCCTCTGCCTTTGCGCCTTCCCCAATCCCGGTTAAAATGAGAGTAAACACACCGAGAGAGGGCGGTGGCCTCAGAACTGTGGTGACTGGGAAGGGGTAGGTGGTCAGTGGGCGCTTGACTAAGCGGACTAGAGATGGCTGGAGCTCAGGCCTGAAACACAGAGGCAGCCAGGCCGCCCCATGGAGCCCCGGGGATACCTGAGAGCATGGGGACCAGGCATGTCTGCAGGCGAGCCTCAGCTGGGGTGGAGAGAGGAAGGAGGTGGTCAGATCATCTCCCGACCTGGGTAGTGTGGCATTTACCCCCCTTCGCGCCTGCAGAGGATCACTGGTTAACCTTCCAGGTCATCACCCAGGGAGACTAACGTGCAGGGTCTCTGGGTGCAGAGATAGCGGGCGCCACCGAGAACGGGGCCTCCCACACAAGGCAAGGCGAAACCTCCCGTCCCTGCCTGAGGGTCCTTCCCCTCCTTGTCTCCAGGACCGTGGGCACAGACCTCCCAGACAGGAGATGGAAAGATCCCATTATGAGGGGCGCCTGGGTGGCTCAGCTGGTTAAGCGTCTGACTTCGGCTCAGGTCATGATCTCGCGGATGATGAGTTCGAGCCCCGCATCAGGCTTGCTGCTGTCTGTGCAGAGCCCCTTTGGATCCTCCACCCCCCTTGCCCCTCCCCTGCGCTCTCTCTGACTCTCAAAATAAATAAACATTAAAGAAAAAAAAAAGGAGATTCCATTATGAGAAGTTGAAGAGCCCACCGAAAAGCCCCACGAACCCTAGAAGTTGGAAGTTCATTAGTAAAATGTGTGACCCGATCATCTAACCCACTGGCAGACTGCGCCCACACAGGCAGACCTTGTAACCCTTTGTTATTTCTTCGTTCTTCCATCTGAGGGGCTGATCCATCTTCAGATATTTGCTAACCTCCTCTAAGTGACCAGAAAATAAACCAATACACATATCCTAGGAAACATTCTCTCTGTAGTCTCTAACAGTGAGATAAGATGAACGCAGGAAGCAAACGGTGGAGGGGAGCAGGGAAAACTTTTTTGCAGCTTAAGAAAAAAATCCCATCAGGCAAGAGGAGATACTGTATTCCTGACATAACAGGAGCTGTTAAAAAAATAAGACAGAGATGGAGAGTGTGAGCCAGACCTTAGCGTGGAGGCTTCGTTCTGGAGGTCAAACATCCAAATAATAGCAGCACCAGAAAGAGAAAGTAGAAGAAATTATTAATGCACTGATTTCAGAAAATTTCCCAGAACTGAGGAACAAGGGCTTCCAGATTCCGGAGGGGACCATTAGTTCCCAGCCCATTAGCTTTTGAAAATAGATCTATACTGGGGCACATCGTCGTGAAATTTTAGGCCGTAAAGGACCAGCACGGACCCTAAAAGTTTCCAGGGAGGAGGACATAGTTTCGATTGCTGCATAACAAATTACTCCAAAACTTAGTGGCTTAGAGCAGGGAGTGGCAAGCTTTTTCTTAAATATTTTAGGCTGGCGGGCCAGATGGTCTGTGTTATAGTCTCTCAGCTCTGTTATTGCAGTGCAAAAGCAGCCATCGATTGTACCTGCATGAGTACTTATGACTGCATTCCCATAAAACTGTATTTGCAAAAGCGTGCCTCGCTTCAGGGCTACAGTTTGCTGACCCTGGCTTAGAATAGCAACACTATCTCGCGGTCTCTGTGGGCTTAGCTGGGTCGTTTGGCGCTGGGTGTCTCGCAAGGCTGTGAGCGAGGTATCCGAGTGGACTCGACTGGGGGTGGGTCCACTCTCACGCTGATTCACGCGGCTGTTGGCGGGGTTCGGTTCCTTGTGGGCCGTTTGACCAAGGGCCTGTTTCCTGCCGCTTTGGTCTGGCTGGCTGTCAGCTCACAGCACGGCAGCCTGACTCATCGAGTGAGCAAGAGAGAGTGTGAGCAACACGGAAGTCACAGCCTTCTGGAACCCAAGCTCAGAAGCACCAACGCATCACTTTCATTGTATTCTCTTTGTTAGACGTGAGTCACTAGGTCCAGCTTCCGTTCAAGGGGAGGGAGTTGCCATCACGAGGGTGTGAACACTGGGAGATGGAGGGTACTGGGCCATCTTCTTATTAGCACCCTGCTTGGACCAACTAAGCACGCTGGCCGAGCACCATGGGGGCTGTCTACCGCGTAGCACCTCGAGACGAAAAGAGAAGAGGTTGTGTACCAAGAGTTAAGAATCTAAGTGTCCGGAGAGCAGCAACACAGGAGGCTACAAGACAGTGGGGCAGCGTCTTTACGGTTCCGTGAAGGAATAAACATTTAATTCCAGAGAGATCAGCGTTATACCGGAAAGGACGCAGAAGCACTCGGCGAGGGATAGCATTTACACAGTCATGTTGTAAGCAGTGAACACTGAGCCGTGCAGATGTTACACTCACACTCATCGGGATGCTGGGGCGAAGGGAGATACCTATGGAGGTGCGCGTCAGGGAGCCCAAGTCTCACCTTTCATACGATGTCCGTAGATGGTGGGATTAGAAACATAGGAGCAAATACTTGAGCTGCTCACCTCATCTGGACCGTCTCTGGGGGCGTGGGGAGAGGTGAGCCAAACGTTGATAGACTTTGTGTACCATTGATGTGAATAGAAACAAAATTTAAAAAGAGAGGGGCTCTAAATGCAGTGTAATATTCTAGGTCGGATTCCGGAACCCCCCAAGAAAAGGACAATAGTGGGAAAGCGTTAAATCCAAAAAGTCTTGAGTTTAATTAATAGTAATTATAGTACAGTTAGGTTCTTCGTTGGGAAAGAGGGTCTGTGGTGATTGTTAACATTAAGGGAGACTGGGCGAGAATACAGGAACTCAGTACAGCTTGTATTGCCTTTCCAACGTTTTTGGGGGTAAATGTATAGTTATTCCAAGTTAAAAAGTTTGTTTTTTAAGAAAGAGAGAAAGCAAGAAGAAGGCGCCTCAGGTGGTGATGCTCTCGAGCTTCTGAGGGATAGTGGGTACTTCCTGAGCTGCAAATACACTAGCAGGTGGTGGGGGTGGGGGCGGGGCAGGGGCGTGGCCAGGTTCCATGTGGACACTTGAGAGAAGCCGGTGCGTCAGATGTCCCGTGGGCAGGACCCCCAGGTTAGAATCCCAGGGCATCAGCCAGCTGCCCACGGTAATTGATGGCGAGTAGATGGTACGCGTCCGTGGGCTGAGCGAGAGAGGAGAGAAAAGGACTCCGTACCGAGCTCTGATGCGGATCAGAAACATTGCGGAGGGGTGGGAGGGTGGGAGGGCTATTTTTGTAGTTTGATTTTCACTCCTAATTGTAGTTCTGTGTATCGATTCGCTTGTTTTTATGTGACCAGCGATCCGATTTCTACATAATGCTCTAATTCGGATCAAGAGCTAGCAGTCTCCAAAGCCTGTGGGAGCCACGCGGGATTAATGGGGTGGAATTGACCTTGTACGTGAGGAATAGGGAATGGCGTAGACTGTGGCCACCCCACGGGCCTCCACCTCCAGCTGCTTGTCGCCAGATAAGAGTGAGGTTCGCTCTTGACATAGTCTCTGATTTTTCTACAGTTTGACACGAACCCTTTCGGTTTTTCAGCGTTGGCAACTAGTTTACATTTTTGCTAACCAAATAGAATGTGGCTGTTGACACCAAGTGGCTTTGCGGGCTACTTGTTTGGGACCGCTGTTGAGTGTTTTCCCTCTGCGTGCGGCAACTTCCCCGTTCTGTCCCCTGGCCCCAGCCTTTTCATCTATGCGTTTAATCCATGGTCCTCCAGCGGACTGGCCACGAGGTGTTGGATAAGGCTGCTTGGCAAATTTGGGACGACCCCGTGCTGTTTATGAAATCCCTGTTACCCCCAGGGCTTACTGACGTGAACCGAGTGCAGTCTGCAGACGTCTTGCTTAAACGGGACTTTTATCTCCTGGCTGACCCTTGTCACCGATGACCATGTCAGAGAGGACAGGGTCTAATTTCCTGCCCGAGTGAGACCATGTGGCCCTGTGACCCCTGAGCCTATTCTTCTAGCCTAGAAGATTCATCTAACCTGGCAGACTAGCTCTTCGTACAGCCGTGCTGGAACCTGGCCCGGTCGCCTCTTAGGTATTTGCCACCGGGGTTCGGTGTTTCTTGCCAGTCCCTGCCTGCTGGTGGCATCTGGGGGAAGTGTAGCTTTCAGTATTAACAGGGGAAAACCGCAAACCCTCCAATGAAGTTTATGGATCTGCAGTTTTCCCGTCTTGTGTCCTTGAAGTTCTTTGTACGTACAGACCTCACAGTGGCTCTTTTCCAGACTGTTCAGGCATATTCTCAGTCCTCCATGAAATCTTAGAAATACCAGATTTCCTGGAATGGATTTGGCTACTTTCCTGAGGCTCCCAAATGCAAATTTTGGAGACACAGATCTGGTTTCCCTCCCTCCTCTTCTCTGTGTGGCCTGATTGAAGTCTGTAGTCCACATGTGACTTTGAATTTGGAGGAAGAAAACATTACACATATTTTTCACATGATCACTTATTAACCTCATATTAAAAATTGGCAAGATCATCTTGTTCTGGCTGCTAGTATAGCTCAAGAATGTTTTCCTGTTTATTTTGTGCCTTTCGAGTTGTGTTTCATTTCTTGCCTTAACTTGATGAGGTTACATTTTGTGGAGGGCTGTTTCTTCTTTGGCCTGTGGATTGGCACCGTGCGATGTTTATATGTACCTCTGAACATCCCAGGATATTTTGTCTCCTCATCCCGGGGGCAGGAGGGGTGGGGGGGCTATGTTTGTGGCTTATCTTCCCCCAGGAATTCTAGGCCATTTTGGAACCTTCCGTGATTGTCTGTATGTCATGCTTGCCTTCAGCACTATAATCTGGTTGAGTTTGTGAAAATGGAAGTTTGTAAGTCTGACTCCCTTTTTAGGGAGTTTGCATGGTGTTACAGAAGGCTGTGGGGCTTAGAGTCAGAAATTAGATCAGGTATTTTATGTGGGATTTCTCACCTATAGCAAGCAGAGGCTCTCTACATCCTAGCATGGAAAGAAAACTAGGTTTTGAATTCAGATTTCCCATTTTGCCTTTTCTGGCCACGTGACCTGGGACAAGTTGGGCCACTCTGAACCTTGGCTTTGTTATCCTGTTGATAAGGGTGCTGTCCCTGCTTGTTGACTGTACAGGATTATTATTAAGGATCACATGAGGTCGTGGGAAAGAAAGGCAGCTCAGAATTAACGCCAATAATCTATCACACACATGCTGTCATTTTAAAGTATGCTAGGAGTTTGCTGTTGGAGAACATAAGGATATGGACGGCCACCTTTCCAGTGAGTTTTCCTAAAGTCGTAGTTACCTCTACACCATAATCCCCAGTGAGGGGAAGGACCGCAAGACAGGTAAGGACTGGCCACTAGCCACGTTCGCTCCTTGAATCATCACAAACGGCCCTTGGGAAAGGCCTTAGCTCCATTCCACCTGCAAATGAGAACGGGGAGGTGTATTGGCAGGACTGACCGGCTGGAGAGGCCACTCTCCCGGCCTGTGCAGGGCATCCTGGAGGCCCGCTGCCGGGCCTGACGTGTCCTGGACCCAGGACCCCCTCTCATCTGCTTTCCTCCTTAATAGTCGTGGTTCTGGGTCCTTCCTTGAGCCTGCTTTGGAGGCCTGGAGCCCGTTCCGTTTGGGCCAGACGTCCGTCTACCCAGACCGAACCTCAAAACGTCTATTCCTGGTCCGGCCAGGAAGCTGTTAGTTCTAGGTCTTAGTCAGGTCTCGTCCAGACAGGAGGAAGAAGTGGAGAAGCATCCGCATTTGCTTGGTGGAGGATGGAGTTCCCCAAAGGACTTGTTTTGAATCCAGCGTTAGACGCAGCTAACTTTCCTAGGCTTATTGCATCAAGAATATTGATGTGTGGCTTTTCCCGATTTTGTATTTCTGGATCGAGGCATATTTCTCAAGGGTGGGGTTACTGGCCTGAAATCAGAGGTGGTAAGAAAGAAATATAGATCAGAGTGATCTCTACTGAGGGAACAGAGGAAGGAAAGACAGTTTGTTTTACAAGCTCTATGTCACCACCTCTCTGCCTCCTTAAGGGAATTTGTCTCTTTGCTGACGTGCAGACGGGGAGGCGTTTATACGTCCCACCCAGACTGGGGAGACCTGTAGCTGGGTGATGACAAGCTTTGGAGACAACATAGGGATGTAATTCCTTTTATTGCAGGGTTATGTTTTCAGCAAAGCCTTGTTTTATTTCCTACCTGACCCTTAAGTACCGTTGCTCCCCAGGAATATATCCCATGTTCACTCCGACATCTCTCTGGGTGTTTCCTGTCTTCCTGCGGTTTCAGCCGGCCTGTGCGTGCCGGCAGCTCCAAAGCTTCCCAACATCCGGGTCCCGTGCCTCCGCCCGCCCTTCTCCTGGTGGTTATAGGGGGGCCGGCCCCAGGCCGGAACCGCTCAGCCTCCCTGGCTCCTCCCTCGCCTCGCCCCGGTTCCTAGTTCTGTCCACTTAACCTTGACGTTTCCGCCTCCATCAGTGCTCTTCTCGCCGCACGACCACTTCTGTGCTGTTGGCCCGTGGTGCTGCCCTGTGGGCTCTCGACCCCTAACCCATCTGTCGGGCGTGCTTGTTCCCTCGGGATTCACCCTCTGCCCTGCCGGGGAATTTTCCATCAGAAACTCACGGCTGCTGCTGCTGCTGCTGCTTTGACCAGAACGTGATCAGGTCCCAGCCCTGTAGCCTCGTAGGCAGGGTGCTTAGCTGTGCGTCTGGTCACCTCCACCCAGCCCTTCCCCAGGCTGAGGACCTGCCCCGCCGCCGGACGCACAGGACTCCTCACCGTGTGCAGGACACTGCAGCCCCGTCCCTCTACTTTGCTCAGATGTAACTTCCGCTTTGCAGGTGCCTCCCCGCCGGCCCTCTGCCCAGGTAGAGGGTGTCTGTTGGTGTCGAGCCCAAGTGTCCTCCTCTCTCCGTGGGCCCCTCTGGTTCCTTCCCCGTGACCCCCGCCTCCCTGGGAGCACTGTGGGCCTGCGTCCACGTGCAGGCCAGATGTTCCTCGGGGTACTCGAAGACTCTTGCGACTCCTAGGGTTTCTCCTGGCAGCACCGTAAACTGTGTGCTCAGTGCAGATTTGCCAGGAGAATGATGAGAGCCCAGGACTCGGCCGGGCGCCTGGAGGCTTTGTCATGTGGGACGTGGCTCAGCGCAGCCAGCATCCAGGTGGTTGTGCCGGCCCGGGAGCCAGTGCTTGGCCCTGTCGGTGCGACCACCTGGATTACCCAGAGCTCACGCTTTCCTTTCAGCAGATGTGCTCATCGAAGGTCCCTTCCAGCCGGCCAGCACTGCCGAGGGGAGCTTGTCTCCCTCCGGGGAGAGTTGGGCTTCGAGGATCTTGACGCTCCTCAAGGTGCTGGGCGTGGGTCCGAGGGATCGGGACAGAGCACTTGCCCATCATCTTGCTTTTGAGGTCTGTTTTGTGAGCAGACGTCGCCGCAGTGGTGGGAGCATAAATCTCGCTTAAAGTGCACCGGGGGGCTGGTTACGTCACGGAGCCTTGCTGTGGACCCTTTTGTAAGGGCGAGGGGGCTTCTCCTGCTCAGGTCGTCGCCTGGCACTCTCTCTGGGCAGAACGTGCGTGGGAGCTCAGGGCCCAGGACCGCTGCAAAGTGGTGCTGCCTGTCTGCTTTAGTGACTGGAGGCCGGAAGGCGGCAGAGCCCTGTAGAAAGGGCGCTGTCTTGTTGTGTTCTCTTAATCAAGTACCTTGGGGTTTTGCCACATAGATTTTCCTCTTCTTCCCCCCGCCCCCCACCTTTTTTTAAATGAAAAGCTTTCCTGGCAGATGTCGGAAGGCCACTTCGAGGGTATTGATAGTTACCAAAAAAAGGCCCCAGCTTCCTCTCCCTGTCAGCTGACTGTGCGCTTTCACATCTGTGCTGTCATCCAGAGGAGGCTGAGCGCCTACGAGTGCCTGCTTCAGCGAGGCCCCAGCACATGATGTGCCCGCGGGCCACACGGCACGAGGGACGGGCAGCTGCTGGCCAGCCCCGCTGTTCTCAGCCCCGCTGTCTTCCTCTCTGCTGACCCTGTGGCCCTTCCCGGCTCCCTAAGTGGCAACAGGAGGCCCTGCCATCTGGCTGCGTCGGAACCTTCCAGAACTCCCTGCCTCTGCCACTACCCCTCGCTCTGTGCCCTGGGCCCCACTGCCCCTGGCGGCCTGGACCTGCTGTCAGCCTGGACCGCCCGCACCCCGCTTCCTCGTTGAAAAGCCGTCAGTCTCTCTGGGTACAGGTTAAACGCCACTGGGGGAGGGTCTCTTCAAGGTGGGGAGAGTCAGCCAAGCCTGGGCTGGAATCCTGACCTGGCTGCTGTCCAGCTCTGACTTCGGACAGTTCACCCCCTCCCTCGGTTGCCCCTCCCCTCCCCCCCCGGAGAGAGTGGCCTGCTTGGCCTGGTGCCTGGGGCCTCGTTAGGCTGAGCTGGACCCTCGAAGCGGGGCCTGGCAGTGGGGGGCGTTGATGTGTGCTTTCCCCCTTCCTTTCTTTTACGTAGCTCGTCGTGATCTTCCTAATGTAAGGAATTTTTTCCTCCTCCGTGTTCGTGTGCCTCTGGTCGCCCTAGTGGCAGAAGTCGGCACTTCCCACCTCTGTTGCACCTTGATTACAGATGAGCTTCCCTTCTCTCCCTGTAGGCAGGTGCTTTGCGGCACTTGCCTCTGGTCTCCCGCAAAGCCTGGCCCAGCCGCTCGCCAGGGCCCTGTGCTCCACAAACGCTTTGCGGAGCGTGTGAGCGGTCTGCGCGCAAGTTCTAAATCAGTGTCTCAGAGGCAGCCGGGTCCCCTCGGAGACAGCAGGCCTGCCTTTCGTTACGTTTTTTATGTTCGCTGGTTTTGACTCTGTATTAACATGTATTTTTTAAGAGGAAATAAATGAAGACCTAGGAAGCAATGGCCTATCGTGTGGGCCACAGTGTTCTCTAATACAAATCACCATGGCAACATGGTAGCCTTCACATTTCACCAGTTAGGAAGATGAACTCTCCTGCCCACAGATGCTGAGCGGATTGGCCACTGCTACCCAGCGCTCGACGTGGAAGACTCTTCCTGAAAGGCAGCAGACCTCATTACTGGAAACCTTTCCTTGGTGGGGGGCCAGCGGACTGCAGCTGTGGCCCCTCGTGTGCCTCGTGCTCGCCCTTGTCCGATTCCATTCTCTGTGGCCCCCAGTCTCTCCTGCGACTGTCCTCACGGCTTTGCCAGTGGGTCTAAGACGGCCTGACTGACGGGGGGCTGCCGATGCAGATGCTGGCCTGGGGGGCCGGGGCCGCACACCTACGGGGCCTGCTCCCAGACCCACAGGGAAGCCGGGATGTGTGAGGATGGAGTTTGAAGATCAGGTCAGCAGAGCAGCTGGAAGCTTCTGGTGGGATGTGGGCAGCTGTCTTGTGCCTCTCCGCAGCCTCCGTTTCCACTGGCTGCCCCCACCCAGTGCAGCCAGTGGGAGGCAGACCCTGGCCTCCCTTTGGTAAAGCCAGCCTGTCCCCCGAGCCCCTGCCACACTGCGTCCTGATGGAAAGCTGGCGGTCACAGGCTCCCGAGTTCAGGCTTTTTTCCAAAACAACATTTCTTCCCTATGAAAGGCTACGTGGCGCCCAGGTGCAGGTACGATAGGCAGGAGTTCTGCCAGCCACGCAGCAGGATGTGGTCTTGTTTGCGGAGCCCGTCAGCACCCCCGCGGTGCACAGCCAGGACCTCTCCTGAGCAGCTCGCGAGCCCAGCACCTAATAGAGCGAGCCGCGCCTCACGACCACGTTCCCGGGCGTCGCATGAAGGCGAATCCAGCTTTGGTGGGAGTCGGCAAGAGAAAGAAAGAGACATGTTTACCCCTTGGGTCCCTCCCACGTAGAGGGAGCATTATGGTAGGCTCCACGGCTCCTCTCCCCCGTGGCAGGCCGTGGCCAGGCACTGGCTGTCATCGAGGCCCGGAGGCCAGCTGGCCTCACCTTCCCCAGCCAGGGAACTGCTCTCCTGGGACCCTGGCATCTGTGAGTTGACTGAGGTCATGAGTGGCCACACCTAATTGAGGCCTGTGGTGGCAGACAGGCGTCTACACGGACGTCCGTGTGTGTGTGTGTGTGTGTGTGTGTGTGTGTGTGTGTACATTTGGCTCCTGAGTATATACACGTAGGGATGGGACTTCCCCGCCCTGGAGTCATTTCGGCCTGGAGAAAACCAACGTACAGTGTTGTCAGCGTGCAGTGCTGGCTCGGCCGCTTGTCAGCTGTGCGCCGTCGCTGTAATGAGCGCGCCTCGAGGGAGCTGCCCAGCTCACGGTGATGCCCCCGGAGGCCGCAGCTGCACTGTGCCCACCCCATTGCCCCCTTTCTCACGGAGCTGCCCATCCTCTCTGTTAGAGACACATTGAAAACAATTTTTTTTAATGTTTATTTTTTTTTATTTTTTATTTTTTTTTAATATTTTTATTTATTTTTAGGAGAGAGAGAGAGAGACAGTGTGAGCAGGGGAGGGTCAGAGAGAGAGGGAGTCACAGACTGAAACAGGCTCCAGGCTCCGAGCTGGCAGTCAGCACAGAGCCCGACGCGGGCTCGAACCCACGAACCGCGAGATCATGACCTAAGCGAAAGTCGGACGCTTAACCGACTAAGCCACCCAGGCACCCCGATAATGTTTATTTTTGATAGAGAGAGAGACAGAGCATGAGCAGGGGAGGGTCAGAGAGAAAGGGAGACACAGACTCTGAAACAGACTCCAGGCTCTGAGCTGTCAGCACAGAGCCCAACGCAGGGCTCGAACTCATGAACTGCGAGATCATGACCTGAGCCGAAGTTGGACGCTTCACCGAATGCGCCCACCGGGCGCCCCAGAGACACTAACGGGCACCCTAGCTTCTTACTTTGGCCCCCTTTGACTGCAATGGCTAGCCATGGTATTTTTAAAAAATAATGTATTTTATTGAGGTATAAAAATACATGCACTGGTCTTAACAGTCCCACCCATTGTTACATAGATGTAAGCACTGCTTGGATTGATTTGTAGGCAATTTCTCCAGAACGTTCCCTTGGGCCCTCTCCTAATCAGTACTCCCCGGACATAACCTCTGTTTGATTCCCGCCACCAGGGCTGGGCTGGCCTGCTCTAGCCCTGTGTACTCACGCAGGTGTACGGCACCGGCCTTCTTTCCTCTGTGGCTTGTTTGGCTGCACGTTTATGTCTGGGACGTTCCTTCATGTTCTATTTAGCACTAGTTCTACCTTTCCCATGTGTGTGTAGCGTTTCATTCTGTGACCATGTCACAGTGTATCGAGCCAGCCTACACGATGGACATTTAGGTTGTTTCCATTTTGGGACTGGTCCGAATAATGCCGTGGTGGGTATTTCTGTCCATGCGTTTCAGTGGACATAAGCATTTGTGTTTATTGAGCATTTGCCTGGAAATGGAATTTGGCGAACATTTTTCCCAAGTGGTCGTATCCATTTATATTCCCTCCAGTAACGAAGGTTCCGGTTACTCCACATCTTTGCCATTATTTCTTCTCGTCGTCGTTTGTTGGAATTTGAGCTGTTCTGGTAGAGATACAGTGGTTTTAATTTGCATTTCCTGATGGCTGTTGAGGTTCAGTTCATTGTTTTACAAATGTTTTTCTTTCTTTTTTTTTTCAGTTGTTTTTTTTTTTTTATGTTTTATTTATTTCTAGGAGAGAGAGAGAGACAGCGTGAGCAGGGGAGGGTCAGAGAGAGAGGGAGTCACAGACTGAAACAGGCACCAGGCTCTGAGCTGGCAGTCAGCACAGGGCCCGACGCGGGGCTCGAACCCACGAACCGCGAGATCATGACCTAAGCGAAAGTCGGACGCTTAACCGACTAAGCCACCCAGGCGCCCCTTCCAAATGTTTTTCAAATGTTTGTTGGCTGTTTAGATACCCTCTTTTGTGAAATGTCAGTTCAGATCTTTTTGGCTCATTAAAAAAGTTTTGGATTGCCTTTTATTTATTTTTATAAAGTTGTAGGAGTGCTTTATATCTTTTGAATTGGGTTGGGTCCTTTGTTGAGACTGTGTAATCCAAATACCTTCTCCCAGTCTGCGCCTGCCTCTTTACTTCCTTAAGAATCTCTTTTCTTAAGTCCCATTTGTCAACTTTTTCTTTAGATGTTGAGAAGAACATCTTTGCGCATACTGTGGTCATGAAGCTAGTTCCCACTGTCTGCTCTTTTCTTCTAGAAGCACTTTAGAAAATAAGTTTTATGTAGTTAGAATTCATATACCATAGAATTCACCCTTTTTTAAAAATAGTTTATTGTCAATTTGGTTTCCATATAACCCCCAGTGCTCATCCCCACAAGTGCCCTCCTCCATGCCCATCACCCCCTTCCCCTCCCCCCACCCCCATCAGCCCTCAGTGTGTTCTCAGCATTCAAGAGCCTCTCATGGTTTGCCTCCCTCCCTCTCCCCCACTATTTTTCACCCTTTTAAGGTGTACAATTCAGTGTTTTTAGTATAATCGAAGAATTTTGCCATAATCACCATTATCTAATTCCAGAATATTTTCACACCATCCCCAGATACCCCACAGCCATTAGCAGTAATTGCCTTTTCCCTCCCAGCCTCCAGCCCCCGGAAACCACATACCTATTTTCTGTATCTATAGATTTGCCTACTCTGGACATTTCATGCAAATAGAATCATAAAATACATGGTCTTTGTGTCTGGCTTCTTCTGAACGTGATATTTTCAAGGTTCATCTATACTGTAGCGTGTGTCAGGGCTTCATTTCTTTTTGTGGCTGAATAATATTCTGTTGCACAGATATACCACATTATATTTATCTGTTCATCAGGTGATGGCGTTTGGGTTGTTCCCACTATCTGGCTATTATGAATAATGCTTATAAAATTCATAAATAAGTTCTTATTGGACGTATGTTTTCAATTCTCTTGTTAGCTGTTGTTCAGTTCACTTACACGGTAACTCTTAACTTTAACCTTTTGAGGAACTGTTTTTCCAGACTGTTCTCCACAGTGGCTGCCCCATTGTATGGTCTCACCAGCAATGTATGAGGCTTCCAGTGTCTCTGTATTCTTGTGAATGCTTGATGATGAGTGATATTGAACACCTTTTTATGTGGTCATTGGCCATTGTATATGTTCTTGAAGAAACGTCTGTTTGAATCCTTTATTCTTTTTAAGTTAAGTTATTGGCCTTCTTAATTTTGGGTTTTTTTTTTTAAAATTTATTTCTAGGAGCGAGAGAGACAGACAGCATGAGCAGGGGAGGGTCAGAGAGAGAGGGAGTCACAGACTGAAACAGGCTCCAGGCTCTGAGCTGGCAGTCAGCACAGAGCCCGACGCGGGGCTCGAACCCACGAACCGCGAGATCATGACCTAAGCGAAAGTCGGACGCTTAACCGACTAAGCCACCCAGGCGCCCCATAATTTTGGGGTTTTAAGAGCTCTTTATATATTTTGGATATAATCCCTTGTGAGAGGAATAATTTGCAAATATTTTTACCTATTCTATGGGTGTCTTTCCTCTTTCTTGATGAGAAATACAAAAGTTTTAAATTTTGATGAAGTTCTGCTTATCCATTTTTCCTTGGGTTACTTGTGCTTTTGGGGTCACATCAGAGAACTCATTGCCAAGTTCAGAGTCCTGAAGATTTATCCTGATGTTTTCTTCTAAGAGTTTTATAGTTTTAGCTCTTAAATTTAGGTCCTTGGTCCCTCTTGAGTTACTTTTTGTATATGGCGTGAGGTAGGCGTCCAACCTCTTTCGCATTTTCATCCAGTTGTACTATAGCATCATGGGTTCCTTCCCCATTGTGTGGACTTCACCCCCTGTTGATATCAACGGACTACAAATAATAGGGTTTATTTCCAGACTCTGAATTCTCTTCCATTAATTTATAGGACTGTCTTATGTCAGTATCACACTGTCTTGATGACTGAACTTTGCAGCAGGTTTTGACATCAAGAGATACGAATCCTCTAGTTTTGTTCTTTTTCCTGACAATTTTGACTCTTTGGGGTCCCTTGAGATCCTATATGAATTTTAGGATGTGTTTTTCTATTTCTGCAAAAGGAAAAAGGCAGCTGAAATTTTGCTAGGGATTGCGCTAGTACTCTATTTCAATTTTTAAACAAAACCTTTCTCATTTAGGTCTCTGATCCAATGTGAATTAAATTTTGTATGAGGTATCAGGTAGGATATCCATTTATTAAAAAGATCACTCTTCCCTCACTGGATTGATTTCAGGAGGACCTTTGTCATTAGTCAGCTGCCTGTATACGCATGGGCTGTTTCTGGATCCATTCAGTTCTGTTGGTCTGTATTTCTTTTCCTGTGCCAATAATACTCTTTGTTAATTATTGCAGCTTCAGAGTACATTCAATTACCTCATGTCTTAGTCTTACAGTTTTGTTGTAAGCCAATTGCCTTGGCTTTTCTGGATCCTTTGCATTTCTATATCAAGTTTAGAATCAGTTGGTCAGATTAATGTCTACAGGTTAATTTGGAGAGAATTGACATCTTAACGTTCTTGAGTCGTGTACTCTCTTCACCTTCCTGTCCCCCTTCCCCCCACTTCCCACTGCCCACCCCATATATATCTATGTGTTCAGGCTGCCTCAGCAGTGTTTTCGAGATTTCTTTGTTTTGTGGCAATCTTTGATCATTTTTGTTAGGTTTATTTCCAGATGTTTTATATTTTTGAGTGCTGATGGACATGGTATTGCTTTTCGTTTCATTTTATTTATTTTTAAATTTGTTGTTATTACGTGGAAATACAATTAATTTTTAAAGGACTTAAACACTTTGTATTCTGCAACTTCGATAAATTCACTTATTAGCCCATGTTGTGTAGTTCCCTTATGCAGTCTTGTCTGACTGTCATGGCGATTTCACTTTTTCCTCCCCAGTCCACAGGCTGGACTTTTTACAAATTTCATTTATTTTCTTGCCTTGTTGCCTTGGCTCGGCCTCCAGTATAATTAAGAATAGAAATTTTTATAGTGGATGTTCTCTTAATTGTGCGCTTAGGGAACAGGTGATCAATATTTAGCTATTAAGTATGATGTTAACCATAGGTTTTTGTAGATAGTCTTTGTCAGGTTTCTTTGCCTCAGTTTCTGAGCTTTTATCATGAGTGTCTTGAATTTTACATTACTTTTCTGAGTCTGTTGTGTTCCTTTATTCCTTACTGTGGTGAACTTTAATCAGTTTTAAAGTTAAGATTATTGAGGGTGGCACCTGGGTGGCTCAGTCGGTTAAGCATCTGACTTCAGCTCAGGTCATGATCTCATGGTTTGTGAGTTTGAGCCCCACGTCGGGCTCTGTGCCGATGGCTCAGAGCCTGGGAGCCTGCTTTGGATTCTGCGTCTCCCTCTCTCTCTGCCCCTCCCTCTCTCCCTCTCTCTCTATCTCTTAAAAATAAATAAAAACATTAAAAAGTTTTTAAAAAGATTATTGAGGTATATTTTACATACAGTAAAATTTATCATTGTATACAATTCTGAGTTTTGGCAAATATATACCATTACATTAGGCTCTCTGTGTGTTATATATTGTGTCTTCAAAATGCTGATATGAAGAAGACATCCTTATAACTTGAGTTTAGGAAAGGATACTGAGACCCAGAGAGATAGCTTGTCATTTATCCAGGGTCTTCTGTCTAAGAAGGAAAAAGTAGGGACTCGGAGATGGGTCTACAAACTCCTAAACAGATGTTTGTCCCCATAGTGTCCTGACAATGGCAGTCTACTAGTAGGGCCCCTTCCGGGGATAGCTACAGCTTCCACTCCCTGCCCACGGCCAGTTTTGTGCAGACGAGGTAGGACAGGATCCAGCCAGTGCCCGGAATGGTGGGGGAAGTTCTTGGTGGTCCATGGGAAGGACACCTGGACTTGAAGGATTAGGGAAAGCTTCCCAGAGACGGGGAGACTTGAGACTTGGAGAAGAAGTAGGTGTTAACAGGCAAAGGGGTTGGGGATGGAGGAGCCAACCGGGCAGAGGAGACCATGTGCCAGGAGATGGGAGAGACTGAGAGGCACCGGATGAGAGTCAGGGGCAGGACCGCATCAGTCAAGCACTGAAAGCCATTGTAAGGGGATCTGGGCTTCGTTTTAGGGACACTGTGAGTCAGTTGAAGACTTTTATGCAGGGAACCAACATGATCAGATTTGCGTTTTGAGACATTCTTGCAGCGGTGTGAGAATGACCCAGAGTGAAACCAGGCTGGAGGACGGAGAGCAGTCCCCGGCTGCTGTAGTAATCCAGCAGACCGCTCGTGTGGCCTGAGCCAGGACGATGGATGGGGAGTAGATGAGGAATGGCTCAGGAAATACTGACTGGGAAAAATCAATAGCGTTTGGTGAGTACTCAGGAGAGGAGCGGAGGGTAAAGACAAGAACATCAAATGCCACTGGAGTTGCTCTGGTTGAGATGAGGAGCGGGGGGGTGGGGGGGAGGTGAGGGGTCCACCTGACTGTCTTTCTGGTGCAGCGGCAGCTCCTGGGGGACCTCTCTGGGGGCGTGGCTTGAAGACACCAACCTAAACCAGTGCCTTGGGTGGGGGTTGCATCGTCCTGACCTTTTCCTTGGGTGTGGATACTGAGGACCCTTCGCCTTCCCCTGGCTTCTAAGCTGTCGCTCTCATCCGGGATCTCTGCCGCTCTTCGCCTCTGGTCCTTCGGTCTCCTTTGCAGTCCTCCTCTCCTCCCCACCTTAAGGGGTGGGGCCCCGGCCTTACACCCTCAGTCTCTTTTCAGCCTTTGTGGTTTCCCTGGAAACTCATCTCATCCCTGGGTCTCATTTGTCCCCCGTCAGCTGAGAAGTCCCTTCAGCTCCAGCCTGCATAACAGGCCACTCTACTTGTGTCTCCTTCGAGGTGCTCGTGGTCCCTAACATTCAGAAGCTGACTTATTCTCCATGACCCCCTTCGCCCGCCCTCCCCTGTGGCCTTGCTGGAACGAAAGCTCTTCTTCCCTTATTGTCTGGGCTTCGTTAGCTGCATCACCGTTCGTACATTTATGTTCCCGCTCAAAGCCCCTTCTTCCCTAACGTTGCATCAACAGCACTGCCTGGCCCACGTTAGGCCATTTGTTGAATGACTGTATCTTGTGACTCCCAGGAGCAGCCCAGCACCCGACACTTCAGGCGCACTTAGTAAATGTCGTTGGTAGTAACGAGTTCACCTGCTGAAGGGCCTCTGACCACTGCTGACGGTATGTGGGTCCCTGGGCTCAAAGACGGAGGAAAGCAAATGGAGCCCCCGCAGAGTGTTTAAGGCTGTGATCGAGAAGGGAGTAGAGGAAGGGAACAAACGTCAAGCACCTGCTGTATGCCAGGTGTCCATCGTCATCGTCTCCTTGAACCCAGGCTGTGGTGTCACGAGGTGGCAGCCCCCACACCCCACCCTGTTTCCCCCCAGGAAAATGGAAGCTCTGCTAGGTAATGTAACTTGCCTGAGATGAAACAGCCAGGACCCGAGGCTGGATTTGAACTTCTTGTTACACTCTGCCTATCTGATGAATGAGACTGAATGAATAAGCAATTAGCTATTTATCTGCCGTTCTTATTAGCTAAACTGTGAGCTGGAGAGCAGAGTGTGTTTAATGCTTTGGGGCCTGGCACAGAGTACGTGCTTAAGAAATGGCGATGGAATGAACGGGTGGAAAAGGTGAGGAGCATGCCGACCCTTCCTGTGCCCTCGTAAGTCCCTCCCTAAGACACTGCCTCTCTCCCTCTGGTTTCAAGTCTGCTAGAGAGGGTGACCACCTTTTGCCTCCAGCCCCTCATAGGTGGGAGGCGAGTTAGTTAGATAAGCTGGCAAAGCTTCCCGAACACTCAGCACAGCGGCGTGTGAACTCGGGGCCTCCCGTCTAGTGTGCGGGGCTGAGGACACGGCCCCGCTCCCCGTGGGCGGCAGGCAGCAGGAGCCGCTTTGCTGTTGGGCTGGGCAGGCAGTCCCGTGTGGACATGCACCAGTTCCCAGCGTGGACCGGGAAGCCAGGGCAAGGGAGAAGTCTAAGGCATCAGGCCCGTGTGGAGACGCGCCTGCTCGGCCGGGAAGGTTCTCCAGCCCAGAACGTCCCGGCGACTCTCTGCCGCAAGACAATTCTTATTGTCGCTGCCTCTCTCCTGTGCTTTCTCAGCTGCACCCGGAGCGTGGGGCCTGGCCACCCCTGGAGGCCTTAGCTCGTGGTCCCTGCTGGGGTCGAGGGGAAGAGACTGAAGGTTAGGTGTAGGTTCTCGCGACACTGGCACAGCCTGAGCGTGGTGCCAGCGTCGGGCGCCCTTCCTCCTGTAGAAGCCCCCCTCCCCACCGGCGGCAGGGCTGTCCTCCGTGTCCCTTGTTCGTTCTACTGGGTGCCCGAGCCCCTGGCAGCAGCCGGGGTGCTTTGTTTGGAAGCCGTAGAGACTGGCCGCCTAACTTCCGTGACCGCGTGTGTGACAGAAGGTGCTGGGGGCGCCCGGGTGGCTCAGTCGGTTGAGCGTCCGACTTTCGCTTAGGTCATGATCTCGCGGTTCGTGGGTTCGAGCCCTGCGTCGGGCTCTGTGCTGACTGCCAGCTCGGAGCCTGGAGCTGCTTCAGATTCTGTGTCTCCTCTCTCTCTGACCCTCCCTGCTCACGCTGTCTCTCTCTCTCTCTCTCTCAGAAATAAACTAAAAAAAAGAAGAAGGTGCTGGTGGGCAGCCAGGGAATCAGGCCGCACGGAGTCCTCCGGGGCCTGGGATGTCCTCCTGGATGGGACAGGACACCAGCCGTTTTAATCTCTGCTCAGCAGGTGCCTCTGCTCGGGGTTGTTCCCACCAGAGTCCCCGGCCGTCTCTGGCCAGAAGAGGGGGAGTTCTGTCCGGAAGGAGGGGGCGGCAATCAGAACTATGCGGAGGCGTGTCCCGGCCCCTCCGGCCCAGGCCCTGCCTGCCTCTCAGCAGAGGCTCCCCTAGAACCCGCCCCCTGGCGATGTCGCCCTTCGGGTCCTCTGAGCACCCCCGTGCGCACTTGGTACCTGTGCGTGGCAGCCCCTCTTTCATCCCAGACACGTCATCTGTGCCCTCTGCTTTGTGCTCAGTCTAGCTTAGGGATTTATCAATTTTGTTGATCTTTACCAAAAAAACCCTTTTTGACTTCGTTGATTTTCTTCTCTTTTTGGGCTTCCTGTTGCATTGATTTGCCTCTACGTTTATTGTTTTCCTTTCTTCTACTTACTTTGGGTTTAATTACCAGGGTTTTTGTTGTTTAGTTTTTCAGTTTCTTGAAGTGGAAGTGTAGAGATCAGGGACATACGTCCTGTTCTAATGCATGTGCTTCAGGCTGTCAGATGTCTTTTGATGACCCTTTCCACTGCATTCTGCGCACTTCGCCCTACACGTGTGCAGTTCAGGGGTGAGCCGGAGAATCGCGCAGAGTTTATACGCAGGTTTGTATGGGGCTCTCCTTCCTGGGGCGTCCCCCTCACTCTCTGGAGCTCAGATTTCTGCTTTTCGCTTCGGTTTCTAGGCCCCAGGGGGGCTGCTCTGAGGCAAAACCTGTTAAAAACAGTACTTTAGTATGTTTCCTTTCTGCGCCTCGCCTTTCCTCGAGCCCTCGGTCGTGGTTGGGTGCCCTCCGGGGCCTTCAGAGGGCTCCAGGACGGGTGGCCTGAGGGGACCCCGTGTGGCTTGTGCTGTGTGGGAAGTGGATCTCCTCGCTTGTGCTGAGCCCCGTGTGGCCGGATGCCAGTTACAACCCGGGGGGGGGGCAGAGGGGCAGGGGGCTGTGGGTGTTGCGCCTCTTCACAGCCCCTGGTCCCGCCAACTGGCTAAGAGCCGTGCGCCCACCTAGCTGGGCCTTCCGGGGGGCTGCCCGTGTGCCAGAGGCCCCCCTGCCCTGCTGCTGGCATAGGCCTTGGCCGGCCCACACACCCAGCTGTCCCCCGGACGCCTCGCCCTGGAGACCAGTGCACGCGGCGGGTTCAGGCTGGCATTTGCCATTTTCCTCACCCGCTGCACTTCCTGTGTCCCCGCTCACTTGCCTCTGATGTAGGCACATTCTTCCTCATCCTGTGATCTCTCCCCAAAGGAAAGCCTAGTCGAGGCCACTGCTTTGGTTTCTGGCCTCATTGTCTCTGGTCTAAACCATAAATTGGTCGCATGGTCTTTTGACCCTCGTCTCCCTCCCCTTTGCAGTTGGCTTCAGCACGGCCGTGAGGCTGGCCTCGGGAGGAGGCCGTGCTGATGATGAGTGTCCCTCGTTAGCGCTCCTCGGCGCCTCTCTGTTACCAGGCCCTTTCCGTCTCTCCTCCTTGGATGCCTCTGTGTTGACACTTGCAGCCCTGTGCTGTAGTTAGTTGGGTGTCTGTCTCCCCAGCTTCAGTGACGGGCAGTGGCCTCTCCTGATTTACATCGGTGCCCCCGATACCTCGGCCGGAGCAGGCCCAGCAGCACACGTTGCTGTTTCGGGGCCAGAGGCGGCCTGCCCTGCGCCGCTCTGCAGCTGCCGTGGGAGACACGCACGTTTCCGGATGGGTTGGCACGTGTGTGCCCCATGGCCACTGGGCTGAGAAGCTGGTTCGTGTTCGGTAGGTAGACCTCCGACTCATCCTAATCTCCCGAAGGAAGGGGACACCCTCTTGCCAATCTCGAGGAAGGGAAAATCACGACGTCTGTACCGCCTCACCCCTGACATCTGAAAGGAGACTGTGTTGGGCTTAATGTCTGGATGGGAAAACGCTTTCGATGTTTGTTGAGAGCTGAGCGCGTGACAGGCTTGCTGTGGGCCGTGCGGGGCTCACTTTGTGGCTGTTGGAGCTGCCGTTATTTGGCCCTTCCTGTAGAAAGGCATAAAAAGTAGGATAAATGCTCTTCAAAGGTGTGTGGCCAGCAGGTGTCGGTTAAGGAAGGGGCAAAGGGACTTGGGCTTGTTGATGATTCGGACGTACCTGGAGCTTTTCTCATGTGACTCCGCAGTCCTCCCCACAGTGCATAGAGGGAAACTGAGGCACAGGGAGGCAAGGTGGCTTTCCCAAGGCCCACCACTACTGTGTGGCCCAGCAAGGGGTCTCCGAAACGGGTGTCTGGGTCAGAGTCTCACGTGAATGCTCGTGCATCTGATGGCTCGTCAGAGGCACCGGGGCGACGGTCCCCTGTCCATCCTCTCTCCAGACACATGTGATTAGCCGTGAGCCTCATCCGCCAACCGTGCGATACGCACCTGAGGGCGGGGCATCGTGTCCGTGGCCCGGGAGCCGCAGAGCACCCGTGCGCAGGCCCGCGGCTCCGTCCCTGGCGTGCCCGCCCCGAGCCCAGTGCCAGTCACCGCGCGGCTGCCTCGGAGTGCTTGTGCGACACGCCTGAAAGGCAGGCCCCCCCCACCGCGGTCGTGGGCGGCTCGCTTGCTGCGTGAACATTTGGACTCCGGGCGGGGCCGTGCTCATTCTTGCCTTTGCCCAGGGGAGGACACAGGGCGGTTGGAGAGGCCTTGGTTCTTGGAGTTGCTGCCATCCTCACACTTCGGCGCGCGTCACTTGCTCTTTCTGCCCTTTGAATGTCTGGCTCATGTAGGACGTTCAGGCGGCCGGAGCCCGTGGGGAAGCAGGGGGTGAGAGGCCGATGTGGGATAGAAATGATCACAGTCCGCTGAGTCGGGGCCGCCACAGCGCCTCTCAGAGGGAAGAGGCACCGAGCAGGGAGAGGGTCTCCTAGATCTGGGGGGTGGGGAAAATCCTCGGGTTAGTGCGCCGTCCTCGGGGTCAGGCCGGTCGTAGATCAGCCCTGTCCTTGTGCTTGGTGCCCCTGCAGTGGATTCGGTGCTTAGTGGGACAGACAAGGCTCACGGTGACACAGTTCCCGCAGGGGTGTGACCAGCGGCGTAGCGGGCAGTAGTCAGCGATCAGCCCCACACACGCACACACGCTCACGCCTACACGAGTGCATACATGCACTCACACGCACATGGGCACGCATTCACACACAGCCCTTCCGGCCCTAAGAGCCAGGACCCCACGCTCACTCCTCAGACTTGCTTGTTAAGGAGCCACGTGAGGCTGAGTGTGCTGCGCACGTCGGTGGTCAGGTTTGCGCCCTGTGCCCCCCTTGGGACACCTTGCCTTCTCTGGCCCAGGAGCAGACCTTCCGGCTCTTTCCAGAAATGCAAAGCCTCTCTTAAAGATAGAAGATCTGCCACTATAGAAGATGTGCGTATATGTGTTAATTCCGAAAAGCAATATCCTAAGCAATATTTTGAATAGCAGCAGTTGCGTTAGAAGACTTTACATTGCCCGTTGTAGTCTTTAATAAAGACCTGTCGAGGGGGGCTCTGGGGGGCTCAGTCGGCTAAGCGTCCGACTTTGGCTCAGGTCATGATCTCACAGTTTGTGGGTTCAAGCCCCGCGTCGGGCTGTGTGCTGACAGCTCAGAGCCTGGAGCCTGTTTCAGAGTCTCTGTCTCCCTCTCTCTCTGCCCCTCCCCTGCTTGTGCTCTTTCTCTCTCTCAGAAAAAAAAAAAAGACTTACTGAGAAGCAGCGTGGGGAGATGGGAAGAACGTGGGCTTCGTAACCATACAAACCTGAATTCAGACCTAGCACTGCCATCTCCCAGCTAAGTGAGTCGGACCTGGCCCTCCACCAGCACCCACTTGGTGGCAGTACCAGTGGTGAGGTATTTGCTGGAGAGTAAACGGGTAGCTTCCCAAGAAGACTTCCGAGGGCCACAGCGTGGTTTCAGGCAACCTCGGTTACGCTTCTGTTGACCTGCAAGTATAAATCCAGTGTGGCTTACGGTCGTTCCATCTGTCTGCCGGGGACCATGTCAGACAAGCAGACCTGGATCGAGGCTCCGTTCACGGAGCTCCCGTGTTTGCGGGGGGGATCAATGGCTGTAGATCACTTAGCACAACGATAATTAGAGTGATTGTAACAGTTCTGTTTGGTTGAGGGAAGGAGTCAGCCAGGACCTTGGCAGCAGCCGTAGAAACCAGCTCTGGCTGTTGTAGACAAAGGGGGAATTCACGGGAGGGAGGCTGGGGGCTTGCCGCTGGGCACGGCAGGTGGAGGGAACAGTCTGGAAGCAAGGGAGCGCCGAGGCAGGCCGAGGTTCTGCAGCCCTGCCAGCCAGATCCCCAGCGGAGCGCTGTCCCTCCTGCGTCACTCTGCCCGCCATCAGCCCCTCCAGTCTGTGTCGTTTACTCAGCGTCCACATCCCCGGATGGCGCCTGTCGGAGCCCCAGCCAGGCGCCCGTCCCGGGGGCCCCTCCATGCGTCCGGGGCAGAGAGCGCACGTCTGGCCCCAGCTAGATCTCCCCCTGCCCCCAAGGTCCCAAGGCAGGGTTTTGGAGCCGACCCAGGGCCCAGCACGCCCCGCGCTGGCTGCCGGTGGCTCTTCTGTGTTCCTGCTGTCCCTTTAGCCCCCATCTAGATGCCGGAGGCGGAGGAGCCCACGGTCCCCGCGGCAGGCGTGAAGCGCTCTGGCCACCTGTCTGCTGACACGGCTGCAGGTGCAGGGCAGGAGCCGAGCGCAGGCCACCTGCTCCCCGTTAGTCGGGGGCTGCTTCTCCGACCCCTTCGCCCCGTGGCACCTGCAGAGTGCTCGCTAAAGTGTTCGCACTCCTGATACTCCGCTCTGAGGGCCACATCAGGGCCAGGGGCCCCTGCCCGGGAAGCCTTGGCCGTGGGGGAGCCCTGCCCCGTGGTCGGCTGCCTCCGCTTCCCGGTATGTCCCCTCTGACCCGCAGCCGGGTCCTGGATCAGCCTTGTTCTCTGCAGGTAGCGTAGTTTGGCCGCGTGTCACGGTCAAGCAGTGTCTCTGAGCTCTTAGCATTTGTAGTGAGGTGAGCGGCGGCGGCAGCAGTGAGGTTGAATCCAGGCTCCCTTTCTCCCTCCCCCGCTTCTGTCTTTCCAGCCTGTGGATTCCGGATTCCGATACGAGGGGGAGCTCGCCTCGCCCGACTCTTGCTTATTTCAGGTGGCGTGTGGCGCCCCGCACCAGAAGACAGCCCTGCCTCACTCACGTTTTATTCTCCATCATTACTTTTTAAAAGGTGTTCAACTAGAAAATTGCATATTATTTCCTCTGTAAAGGTTTCTCCTTGCCGCCTTTGTGTGGCATACAGCTGTCGTAACCACCGCTGATATTTCGTGTGCCTGCGCCTGCAAGCGCGCGGTGCAGGAAGGGAGATAATCAGGCCATCCTCCTGGGCAGCAGTCTTCCAGTTTGGCTTTTATGAACTGGATTTAAAAAATAAATAAATCAGATTATATCACTCTCCTGCTTGAAACTCTCCAGTGGCTCCCTGCTGCTCCGAGAAGACAGCCTGTCCTCCCCGAGGCCCCAGCCTGGCTCTCTCCCCGCCCCCCTGCTCCACGCATCTGTGTGCCCTGCTTCCTGTCCTCCGGTCCCTGTGCCTTGAGCGTGTCGTGTTGATTCCTACGTCGGAGCCTTCACGTGTGTATCTCTCTTTGCGGGGGAGGGTACCGCCCCAGGATCTTTCTGGGCCTCCTTTGCTGTCATGTGGCTCTTAGCTCAGATACCACCTCCTCAGAGGGGCTGTGTGTGGTCACCCCCTGTCACTTGGTCCTCACCCCACCTCTGGGCGGCTGCTCTGTTCCCCTAGCCATTCATCAGTGCCCGGCGTCTTGTCTGCGTGTCCTGATCGTCTGTCCACCCTCCCGCTGTGTATCTCACTCATGACGGTGCCCTCACTCCCAGGATCATGTGGCTCCATGCGCAGCCGGGACCTCCTTGTGGCTGGCTGGCTGGACAAACAAAAGGGACATTCTCAGGGACCATGCAGAGCTTCTGAGCCAGGACAGGGCCTCTGTGGGTGGGAGTGTCCTCGGCGCCAGGCACGCTGCTCAGGCCAGGGCTCCGCGGCCCCGCCCTCTGAGGGTGGCTGTGACAGCCATGGCCCCTGGACGCAGTGGCCCTGTCGCAGCAGACATGTGCAGCCACATGTTCGGCCGAGGCCCCATCTTCCAGTTTTTCCTGTGGAAGCCAAAATGGTTTTTATGTACAGGGTGCGGTTTTAAAAATGCCGGTGACGGATTTAGTTACACACCAAACCAAACCCAAACCACCTCACAGACCAGACAGAATAGGATCATGCAGCTCACGAGCCACTAGCTTGACTTGACTCTCCTTCCTTTTTGACTCTTTTCCATCTGCTCAGCAAATGCTCAGTGACCCTCGCTGAGTTCAAAGGTTCAGATAGGGAGATGAAAGTTCCCTGTCCTCAGGGGGTCCGTGATCCCTGGGAGGGACAGAGACGTGCTCCAGTGTGTTTGCCGACTGATAAGGCCTTGACAGAAGCGGGCCCTAGGCCAGCCCGCTCTTCGGAGATCCGGCAGTCGCTGGTAGCTCGGGGCTGTCACCAGGCAGGCGGTGCCGCCTGGTTCATTGTGCCCCAGCGCAGCCCTGGGCCTCCTCTGCCCAGCCCCCCACTGAAGGGAACTGTGGGCATGCCCCACGTACCGGAGCGGCTATGCTCCATTTCCAAACCTCGTCGTTCCTGTGCCCGAGGACTCTGTTAGAAACTGCACAGGTGAATCTGAGGCAGTCTTGCTTAGATTATATCAGGTAGGACTTTATTACTTTGGGAGATGAGGCACGTTGCTTTAACATTTTAGCTCTCTCATGTACTGATGGGTGACCTAATTACTCTGCCTCATTTTTCTTGCTGGGCAAGTGGGTTTAATAATTGTTCTCTACCTTGTAGGCTCTTGTGTGAATTAAAGGAGCACTTAAGGAATTCTTTATTAACTGTTAATAAATAGTCACTGCTGCATGAGACACTGCCTGTCTCATGAGACTTCTCCCATCCCTCTTTTGGTTATAGCCAGGATTATACCTTTTGTGCGGCGTCCTAGGTGTTGCCAGGAGGAGATAAGGCTGCAGAGCACGTGGTAACTTACTGGCTCAGACGTGACATGCGTACACAGTTAACTGGCATCGGGCGTTTTCCATCGTCCCCTTCCCTGTGGCCTTGTTCTTTCCTTACTTGGGCTCCGTGGGGACGGCGGGCGTCTGTTGCCTCGGGGACCATCTGTCCTGCGGTCCCTCGCACCTGAAGCCTCTGTTCTGTCATCCTCCGGATGTGGGCACTGTGTCCACGCTACAGATGGGGAGACGGGGGTCTCCGCGCTGCGGCCTGTGGGTGGAGACTGGGAGAGAGGCAGCGTGAGCAGACACAGGCCTTCAGGATGAGGCCGTGTTCATGCAGCTTTTCCTGGTAATAAAAGGAAATGGGGGCTGCAGAGAAAGCCTACGACACTTCAGCAGATGGTCTTGTAATAGAATGTTTTTTCAAAGTTTTCTGCGAGGCATCAGTGACTCTTAGAAAATGTGCATTGAGGAACGAGGAACAAAAACGTGGCTGTGAGCCCTCCCTCTCCGGGGCACGTTGCTGAGTTGCCCTCTCCTTTTCTGACATCAGAGATGGTTTTGGAAAGTGCGGAAGGTGATCCCAGAGACGTGGCCTCTCCCGATCTCTCCATGGGCTCCAGGGAACTGGGACTTGGCCGTGGGGTCCGCAGTGCCTCTGCAGCAACGACCCTGCCCACTGTCCTCGGAGCTCTCTCTCTGGCCTGGACGAGAGCCATGTGGTAGCTGAGGAAGGAGGGTCTGCAGTTCCTCATTCCGGTGCAGGCCACAACCCGCCTCCATGGAACAGTCTATGCCGGCTTACGGGAGGAAGGCACGGCTGGGTTCTTTGGGGATAATTTGTCCTTCAGACCCCAGGCGGACACACACAGGCCTTCCTGGGACCCCTGCGTCCAGCCAGCCCTGCAGCGAGCTCTGAGGGGCACCCTGTGAGGCCACCTGGGTTCCGAGAAGTGAATGATTGTCGGAGTTAGAATTTGAACCCAGTGCTCTTAACCGTCACAGTGTACTATCGTCTTAAAGATTAGCATCTCTCCCCTCCCCAAATCAACTTCCCAATATCATTCATTTTATTCTTTGGGCAAGTATTTACTGCGTGGCACTGGGCATAAGGCAGTAAGTGCAGCAGACCTGACAGTCCGGGAGGGGTACGAGCTGGTAAGCGGACAGGCAAACACATAAGTTGTCGTCCAGGGGCGCGTCTGTGCGTACACAGGAGCAGACACACGGCTCATGTCGGCCTCCGGCGACATCTGGCAGTTGACGTAAGCATGGCCGTGTGCTGAGTACCGTAGCAGCTGTGTGAGTGTGCGTCGCCGTGTCCAGATCACACACAAATGTAAGAGCGCTGCCGCATCTATCCAAACGGTATAGGCGGGAACTCCCGTTTTCAGGCTGGAAACCTGGGGTCGTGGTCGAGTCAGTCTCCTGTCGGGCAGAGCCTTTCTCGCCGCTGCCTGCCTCCGTCCAGATCCTCACCGCCCGATTGTGGCATCGGCCGGCCTTCAGTGTGGTGTCCTGACCTCGGGGTTTTTTCCTTAATGTTCTGATAACTATATTCCAGTATAATTGGTAATCTTTGTAATTCTTATGTGTTTTTAACATCATTTTATTGATGCAGAACTCCTATACCATAAAGTCAGTTGTTTGAAGTATACAATTCAGTGGTTTTTAGTAGATTCACCGAGCTGTGCACCCATCACCACAAGCTAAGCTTAGAACGTTTTCGTCATCCCTGAAGGCCACCCTGAGCCCCTCAGTAGTCAGTCCACATTCTTCCCTACCCCCAGCCCTTGGAAACCACAAATCCGGTTTCTGTGCCTGCAGATGTACCTGTTCGGGCATTTCATATAAGTGGACTCCTTTAATATGTGGCCTCTTCCATCCGGCTTCTTTCATTTGGCCTGATATTTTCAAGGTTCATCCATATTGTTGTGTGTATACCAGCCCTTCGATCATTTTATGCCTGAATAATATTCTCTTGTATGGATATACTGCATTGTAAAAATCCGTTCACCCATTGATGGACATTTAGGGGCTGAGTATAGGGGGATATGGAACATTTCTGCATATAGAACAGAGTTTCTCGCTGGGGTGATGAAAATGTTCTGGAATTAGCAGTGATGTTTGCACAACCTAGTGAATGTACTAAAAGCCATGGAATTGTAGATTTCAGGAGGGTGAGTTTTATGGTATGTGAACTATGTATCGATAGCAAACTCCACAAACATTTTTAAAGAAGACCTCTATGGGGCGCCTGGGTGGCTTAGTCGGTTAAGCGTCCGACTTTAGCTTAGGTCATGATCTCGCGGTTCGTGGGTTCGAGCCCCGCGTCGGGCTCTGTGCTGACTGCCAGCTCAGAGCCTGGAGCCTGTTGCAGTCTGTGACTCCCTCTCTCTCTGACCCTCCCCTGCTCGCGCTGTCTCTCTCTCTCTCCTAGAAATAAATAAAACATTAAAAAAAAAAAAAGGCCGATAAAAAAAAAGAAGACCTCTATGATGGTTACTGTAGATAGACATATTAAGAAGGAAGATGTACAGGTCTAATGTGGGAAAATGAAAACTGATGTGTGGCGTGCATGAGAGGGAAATTGACATAAAGCGTCCTAGAGCATCTTGGTATCAGTGCAGTGCAGAGGGATTATCTCAGATCATCTCAAAGTTATATTTGTCTTTGAGATTTACCTTTTTACATGAAAACCTTGTTATCCATTATGGTTGTGGATAGGTGTGTTTTCTTTTCTGGTTGGATGTTTAATGTTGTTAAACTTTTTTTTTTTTTTTAACTATTGCGTACCATATACTCCATTTAATGCTTCATGTGCGTAATCTCATCTGACTTCACAACAACCTCATGGAATAGGTGGTATTAATCTCCCCATTGTACAAATTGGGAAACTCCATTTTAGACAAGTTCTGACTGGGCCAAAGGCACTAGGTAGGAAGTGGTGGATCTGGTATTCAAATCTAGTTTTGTCTACCTCCAAAGCCCTCTCTCTTAAACTGCTACCCTGTATCATCTTTTAAAATTGGAGTACATTATCATTAATTTAAAGGCAGGGTTGTGTGATTCATAATTTAGACCCATCATGGATCTTGCAGCGTCTTTGAGATGTCATTATAACCATCATTTATCTTTCTATAGGTGTGATCTAGTGCCTTGTTACTCAAAGTAACATTACTCGGGAGCTTGTTAGAAATGTGTCATCTTGGGCTCATCTCAGGCCTTTAATTCACAGTCTGTATTTATCAAAATCCCAGGTGATTCAAATTTGCTTTAAATGTTTGAGAAGCACTGTTATAATACGTGGTCTTAGAGGCATCCAGTTTCATGATCGACCAGTGATTTGACATTATCAGAGCACACAGTTCAGGAGGGGCTGATGTGGTCACAAAATGTTGTGAGGTTGGTGAACTGGGAGCCGGGAGACTCATGCGATCTCCCTACATCTGGACCGCCTGCAGCAGGTCACTGAATCTGAGTCGTGTTATTCGTACACGAAATGAGTTTTGTTTTGTTTTGTTTTTTGGTCTCAGTGTTTCTCTTTTCTTTTTTTTTTTTTTAAGAGAAAGCACTTAAGGCTTTAATTTACCTCTCAGATACTTTACTAACAGTGTCACACTTGGTTTTTTTTTTTTTAATGTAGAACTTTCATTCTTTTAATTTGGAAATTTCTGTTGTTATTTTCGCTTAGGCTGTGAGTTATGTTTAGGAAGACATATTACCAAACCCATTTTTAATGGTCTTTTTTATTATTGATTTGTAATTGAATTCTATTTTCATCAGAGAAGTGATCTGTATGATATTGATACGTTGAAATTTGTTCATTTATTTTTGTGGGTGTGTCTGAAAAGAGTGATTGATTTTTGCAAATGTTTCACTCAGCTCTAAAAAGAATGTAAATAATCAAGTTTATTAGATCAGTCTCATTAATTTTATTATTCAAATCTTCTAAATCCTTATTATCTTGTTCTTTGTACTCTTAGGGGAAAAGCATTCAGTATTTCACCAAAAGCTTTATCACCTGCAGGTCTTCTGTACATGCTCTTCGAGTTAAGGGAATTTCATTCTATTCCTGGTTTACTGAAGGTTTGTCATAAATGGGTATTTATTTTGTTACATATTTTTCCTGAATCTATTTGATAGGATCCCATGATCTTCCTCTTTTTATTTGTTAACGTGAGATATTGATTGGTTTTTATGTGTTAAAACAACCTTGGACTCTTGGCACGTTATTTTTCTTACATATTGATGGAATTGATACGCTAATTTTTGGGGGTTAAGGATTTTTACATCTCTTTTCTTAAGTAATGCTGGTCTGTAACTTTTTTTTCTTGTAATGCTCTTGTTTGGTTTGCTTTGATAATTATAATAGCCTCATAAAATGAGTTGAACAGTGTTCTCCCCTCTTTGCTGAAAAAGTCTACTTGGAAATGGTATGATTTCTTCCTTAAATATTTGATAGATTTAGTCAGTGAAGTCGTCTGGGCAGCAGAATTCTTTGAGGTAAATTTTTTTAATTTGCTTTGTTTTGTAAATCAAGGAAAATTATGCATTCTAAACTTATCATAGTTACATATATGCACTTTGTATATTTCTGTTAAAGCACTCATTACATCGTATTGGTTCTTTCGTAGTTAAACTTACTGAATCTGTAAGTTTATACTTTTTAACCCCTCTAAAATTTTTCATTCATTGTTCTTCAGATAATTTGGGTATTTTCCTACTCCCTACTTCCCTTTTCCCTTCCCCAGGAATCCGATTAGAATATGTGTTACTGGTTGATATTAAAATTGTTCCATTGCTGGGGCGCCTGGGTGGCTTAGTCGGTTGATCTCGTGGTTTGTGGGTTCGAGCCCCGCGTCGGGCTCTGTGCTGACAGCTAGCTCAGAGCCTGGAGCCTGTTTCAGAGTCTGTATCTTCCTCTCTCTCTGACCCTCCCCTGCTCACACTGTCTCTCTCTCTCTCTCTCTCCTAGAAATAAATAAAAATATTTAAAAGAAAAAAAATAAAATAAAATTGTTCCATTGGTCACTGAGGTAGCACTCACTTTTTCAGGCTTTGCTTCCAAGAATTTTACATTTCAGCTTTCAAAATTCTCTGTGGTTCTTTTTATTAGTTTCCCCTCATCTATTAGGTTCATATTTTCCTTTAAATCCTGGAAAGTATTTATTGTAGCTATTTTGAAGTCCTAATATGCTAATCCCATCATGTGTGTCATTTCTAAGTCTCTTCTTGAGTAATATGTTTAGTTTCTAAACATTCAAGGGTTTTCTAGGCATCTTCCCTTCTTAATTTCTGATTTAATACTTCTGTGATCATAATGGATACTTTGATTTCATCTGTTTAAGTCTCTTGCAGTCCAGGTAAGGTCTGTGCTCTTAGCTGTTCGATGTTCACTTAGGAATAATGTGTCTCTGGGGCGCCTGGGGGCTCAGTGGGTAAGCGTCCGACTTCGGCTCAGGTCATGATCCCATGGTTTGTGGGTTCGAGCCCCGTGTCGGGCTCTGTGCTGACGGCTCAGAGCCTGGAGCCTGTTTCGGATTCTGTGTCTCCTTCTCTTTCTGTTCCTACCCCGCTCCTGCTCTGTCTCATTCTGTCTCTCAAAAATAAATAAATGTAAAAAAATTATTTAAAAAAAGGAATAATGTGTATCTGCAGTTGTTACATGGAATATTCTGTAAATGTCAGTTGGGTCATGTTGGGTGATAATATTGTTCATATCTCTGTTGATTTTTTTTTTTTTGGTCTAGTTCTATCAATGTTTTGAGAGAGGGATGTTAAAGTCTTCAACTGTGTGGATTTGCTTATATTTTTCTTTAGTCTATAAGGTTTTTATGTATTTGAGAGTTTTGTTATTAGGTGTGTACACACTTATAATTGTTATTTCTTCTTGAATAATTGTCTCCTTTATGATTATGAACTCTCCTGTCTCTGGTACCCTCTATTTGATATTGTAATGTAGCTACACCAGCTTTCTTGTAGTTAGTATTTGTGTAGTCTATCTTTTTCCCATCTTTTTTTTTTTTAATCTGTTTGTGTTTTTATATTCAAAATGTATTTTTTTGAATCAATAACATATAGTTAGGGTTTTGCCTTTCACTGGCGAGTATGGTAGGCAGAACAGTGGCTCCCTGAAGGTGTTCATTTCTTAGTCTCTAGATCCTGTGAATATGGTCCTTTACATGGTTGAAAGGGACTTTGCAGATGTGACTAAGTTAAGGATAGGTGATGGGATGTTACCCAGTATTATCCAAGTGGATCCAATGTAATCTCGAGGGTCAAGAGGGACGTAGGAGAGAAAGTTATAGAATGAGGTATGATGGAAGCAGAGGTCAGGGTGATGTGGAGTCATGAGCCAAGAGATGGAGGTAGCCTCTGGAAGCTGGAAAAGGCAAGGAAATCGATTCTTTTCTAGAGCATCCAGAAAGATACAACCCTGCCAACACCATGAGTTTAGCCAAGTAAGACTCATGTGATATTTCTGATCTCTAGAAGTGTAAGAGAATAGATTTGTATTAAGCCACTAAGTTTTTGTTAATTTCTTATGCCAGCACACAGAAAATTAACATAGGGGGTTAAGTCTGTTTAACATGATTATTGATATGATTGGATTTAAATGTACCATCTTGATACTTAATTTTTTTTTGTTCTATCTGTTCTTTGTTCCTCTGTTGCTACTTTTTTTTTTTTTTTAAGTAGGCTGCATGCCCTTTGTGGTGCCCAGCATGGGGCTTGAACTCAAGACCCTGAGATCAAGACCTGAGCTGAGATCAAGAGTTGAATGCTTAACCAACCGAGCCACCCAGGCGCTCCTCTGTTGCTAGTTTCTTGTAGGTTTTTTGAGGGGGAGGGTGGAGATGAATCAGTATATTTTAAGAATTCCATTTTCTCCTCTCAATTGGCTTTTTGTGACCTTTTTTTTGTTACCTTTTTAGAGGTCACTCTAGACATTATTTGTTTTTTTAAACTTATGACACTCTATGTTCAAAAAATATTCCATTACTTCAGGAATTATTTAAGAACTTTAGAAAAGCGTCCTACTTGGGTTTTTCTAAGCTTCTTAGGTCTGTTATTTGTTGTTTTTAATTAATTTTGGAAAGTTCTTGGCCTTTATCTCTTCATGCTTTTGCACCATTTCCCCCTTGTCTTTGCAGGACTCCCAATTCCATGTATGGTATATCATTTGATAGTGTCCTACATATCTTGAGGACTCTGTTCAATTTTCTTTCTTTCATGCTTTGTCTCTTTGTGTTTCAGTTTGGATAATTTCTAAAGACTTGTTTCTGAGCTCTGTCCAGTCTTCTGATAACCCTGTGATTTTATGCCTTACCATGCTAGAAATTCATTTTTAGCATTTCCATTGGGTTCTATTTTATAGTACTGGGTAGCGTCAGTGAAAATGGTGAAAGAAGGACCTCTGAAAATTCTCCCTTCCACGAAAGCAATGAAAATGCTCTGTTTTTCCTCCCAGAACTTTGAAATAAAACCAAAGACTTGCACCAATCCGGAGTATTTGTTCAAGGAAAATGGTGACTCTGTTAGGACAGTGAATTTTATGGCATTTTAAATGGTCTCGTTCCCATCCTCCGTTCCCCCACCTAAGCAGTAAACTTTGAAAACCAACAGCCCCAGTCACGGTAAAAGCTAGCAGCCTGGGAGCCACTGGACAGGGCACAGAAGGATTGGAGTTCTTCAAAGTCCCCTGCCTAGAAAGGGCATTATTTTTCCTGTCTGGTGGTTCCGGGGAGACCCCACATACAAAGCTGACTCCACTTGACCTGACTCAGAGGTTGCTCAGTGGAAACAGCCTTTTCCTGGAAGGCGTTTTTCAAAAACAGTCAGAAACAATTGTTAAACATTATGACTGCTTGGGGTGCCCGGGTGTCTCAGTCAGTTGAGCATCCGACTTCGGCTCAGGTCATAATCTTATGGTTCGTGGGTTCGAGCCCCGCATCGGGCTCTGTGCTGACAGCTAGCTCAGAGCCTGGAGCCTGTTTCAGATTCTGTGTTTCCCTCTGTCTCTGACCCTCACCTCCTCACACTGTCTCTCTCTCAGAAATAAATAGAACATTAAAAAAAAAATAAAAACGAACAAACAAACCATTCTGACTGCTTGAGGACATGCATAACAGTTTGGGAAATCAGTAGGGTAACACAAAAGGTGAATAAAAGAAAAACTACCCACAGTAGCATCATGCTCAGTGGTGAAGATGTGAGAACTTTCCCCTTAATGAGGGACAAGGCAAGTACTGGGGGTCGTAGCTGCAGTAATCAGACAAGAAAAAGAAATAAAAGGTATCCAAGTTGGTAAAGAAGAAGTAAAATTTTCACTATTTGCAGATGACATGATACTCTATATAGAAAACCCTAGGGGCACTTGGTTGGCTCAGTCAGTAGGGCTTGTGTCTCTTGATCTCCGGTTTGTAAGTTCGAGTCCCACGTTGGGTGTAGAGATTCCTTAAAAAAAAAAAGGCAAAACCAAAACAAACAAAACCTAAAGACTCCACCAAAAGCTACTAGAACTGACAAATGAATTCAGTAAGGTCACAGAATATAAAATCAATATACAGAAAGAGAAATGAAGAAAACAGTCCCATTTGCAATTATATCAAAAATAATAAAATTCCTAGGAATAAACTTAACCAAAGAGGTAAAAAAAAAAATCTGTACTCTGAAAATATAAAACATTTATGAAAGAAACTCAAGACGACACAAAGAAATGGAAAGATATTTCATGGTCATGAATTGGGAGAACATTGTTCAAATGTCTATAGTACCCAGTGTAATCTACACATTTAACATAATCCCTGTCAAAATACCACCAGTATTTTTTTTAAAGCTAGATACCAAGATGTTCAAAGAAGGTTTTGAAAAGCTTCAGCATATTCCTGGGAATCTAGAAGGTCAGATGAATGTGTAGGGCTGTGCACGGGAGATCTCCAAAAGGATTCATACCTGGACACATCATAAACCATCAAACACTAGAGTCAAAGAATCTTAAAAGTAGCAGGATAGAATCAATTTGTCACATGCAAGGAATCCTCAATAATATTAATAGCTTCTTTATTATCATGAATGATGGAGCCCAGATAGTGCCCATCTCCTTTTGAAAAGCATTTTCATGTGTGTGTGCATGCGTGTGTTTACACTTGATTGAATGCTCAACCTTTTGTGTAAATAAATCAGTAGACCCTGTAGTATATATGCCATGCAGAGTTTTCTTTTGTTGTATAAGATCATTCGTATGGGGGCTCAAGTGTCTTGTAATGTCATGTAGTTAGATTTTCTTCTTTCTTTTATCCAAAGTAAGAATCTTTTTAAGGGTGAGGTTGATCAGTTCATGTTCTGTATTAGTTATCTATTCCTAAATAAGAAGACCAAACTTCAGTGGTGTAAACCAAGAAATACTGACTCACAGAGTGTGGATCTGGGACCTGGGCACAGCTCACCTGGGCGCCCCCGTCTCGGGGCTGCAGCCTCGCCGGGGGGCTCGGCTCAGGGTGGCTCTGTGTCCATGCCCTTGTGCACCTGTTAGCAGGATTTCGTTCCTCACTGGCTGTTTGCCGGAGGCCTCCCTCGGTTCCTCACTGTGTGTCTCCATAGGACAGCTCATGATACAGAAGCTTGCTTCTTCAGTGTGAGCGAGAGGGAGAGGGCGAGCAAGACAGAAATCACTGTCTTTTGCAGCCCGAAAGGGACATTCTATCACTTTTGCCATATTCTATTCATTTGAAAAAGTTTGTTACTAGGTGCAGCCCACACTTGAGGGTAGGGCATCACACAGAGACATGAGTGTCGGGACGTGGGATCATCGGGGACCATCTAAGAAGCTGTCGACCACATATTTGTTGTGATAACTGACATACATATTTCTTTAATTTGGGATTTTCTGTTCACATCTCTCCTCCCCACCGTTTTCTCCTTATTGCTACATCTTGCTCCCCTCCCCCACCCTCCCTTACCTCTGCTCTAACATCCATCTTCCTCCTTCCTCTCCTTTCCCTCCCTTCTCTTCCTTCTTCACCACCTCTTCCTCTGCCGTCCCTTTGGGGCTCTTCTTCTGAAATCGTTCTTGGAGTCTGTGAGTCTGTCTTCCAAGTTTTTCAGCTCCTCTTTCATACTTTTTATCTTTGTGTTTGGATCACATCACTGTGCTACATTCCAGTTTGCTTATTTCCGCTTTACTGCCCTCCACTTAGGGTTTGTCTTATCTATATTATTATTTTGAAGGAATTTAAGTTTATAACATTTACCTGTTTGGGGTTTTTCCAGTTCCGGATTCATAATTTTTTCTTTTTCAATTATAAGTTCATTTATCTTAAAACAATTTTTTAATGTTTATTTATTTTTGAGAGAGAGAGGGAGACAGAGGGTGAGTGGAGGAGGGGCAGAGAGAGAGGGAGACACAGAATCCAAAGCAGGCTCCAGGCTCTGAGCCGTCAATACGGAGCCCAACTCAGGGCTCAAACTCATGAACCATGAGATCATGACTTGAGCCAAAGTCACCCACCCAACCGGCTGAGCCACCCAGGTGCCCCAAGAAGTTCATTTATCTTTTGAGTATCTTAAACATGCATTTTAAAAATCTTTTATCAATTGAAGATTAGAACACTGTCTGAATATTTGGTGATGTTAAGAAAAATTCGTTTGGGGGGTATGCAATGGTACTGTGGTTAAGTGTAGGAAAAATAAAATTCCTTGTCTTTTAGAGAAGTATATTGAAGTATGTGCAGATGAAATGACCTATTGTAAGAAATTTGGGGGTAGTGAGAGGGTGGGGGATTATAGGTAAAACACGATTTCTTTTAGTTTATAAATTTTTAAGCTTAGTGATAGCTCTCTGAGGTTTTATTAAATTATTCAGTCTCATGTTTAAATTTTTGCATAATAAAAAGTTTGAGAAAATCCTTTGTTGTAAAGTCCCATAAAAGTCATTTCCTCTGGAGTGAATTCATATTCCAATTGCTCATTTTATTGGTAGCCTTTCTAAGCGTCATACTTCTTCATGTATTTGGGATTTGGTTTGCAGGATCATTAAAAAAATTGTTTTAAATGTTTATTTATTTTGAGAGAGAGAATGAGAGAGCGCACAAAAAAGGAGAGGCGCAGAGAGAGGGAGACACAGAATCCGAAGCAGGCTCCAGGCTCCGAGCTGTCAGCACAGAGCCCGACGCGGGGCTCGAACCCGTGAACTGTGAGATCATGGCCTGAGCCAAAGTTGAACACTTAACTGACTGAGTTACCCAGGTGCCCCTGCAGGCTCATTGAGTAGAAAGTTTGATTTTTTTGTCTTGCTTTGCTTTGCTTTGCTTTGTTTCGGCTCCCATTTCCGTCTCTCCCTGCCTAGTATGTTTCTCATGGCCTACAGCTGCACCCGGATGCAGGGGCAGGTGTGATTGTGACCTTCGTGGTGGTGCTAGTGGTGTGCCGTGCGGGGACCCAGCTAGGGGTGAGTGGACCCGAGCTGTGGCCTGTGGGCTGAACCTCAGCCCTGCAGGGGGGCCTTCAGGACCTTTTTTGGCATCAGCTTCTTGGTGTGGGAGGGCCCTGGGTTGCAGGTGGCAAGCCTGGCTCGGGTCCCCCGCCCGGTTGGGGCAGGCCTTGTTCTCTGCCTCTGCCGACTCCAGAGCCCGAGCCCAGCAGGCCTGCGGCTCCAGCCTCACCTGCTGCTTTGCATTCCTGCTCTGCTAGACGTTTTAATTTTGGTTTTGAACCTGGCCGTGCCTTTTTGGTCTCCTGTTCTTATATTTGATCTGTTCTTACTATGTGTTTAGAGCAGGGAAGATGCATCAAAGTGTGAACTCACTGCACTCTCTTGACTGGAGGAAGTCCTTGACTAAATCACTGAAGATTCTTTTCAATTCCCCATTCAAAGCCTGTAATCCACCAAGTAGATCTTCATAATGGTGATATTTTGCCTTTGTATTGGAGACCGCGTACTTTACTCAGTATTTTTTTCCGAGAAGACAGGCTTGGAAATCTCCTTAGAGAAAATCACAACCCGCTACCCCACAAGTTACTCTGCCTGTGGCCTCCCCAGCATATTTCCCTCTCTAAAATTATCTCATTTCTCTGTGCACACATTTGTCTCTCCCACTGGGATCTAAGCTTCATGAGAACAGAGACTCTCATTTCCCTTTTGCATCCACAACCCCTTTGCGATAGTGTCTGTCCCATGGTAGGCACTCAGTAATGTTCTGATAAATTACCAGATCAGTCACTGAAACCTGCCCGGGCCTCCTCAATTCCACGGCCATGCTGCGAGGGGCCTGCGGCACGGCCTCTCGTGGGTGCGGGGAGGCACGCGTCGGCTGGAAGCAGCTGTGGACAGCGACCAGTGTCTGACTGCCTCCTTCATTCATCAAAGCCAAGTGGGTCCCTGCCCCGGGCCAGGCACTGACAGCCCGGCGTTTGTACCGCGTGTGTTTTCCGCAGCCCTTTTCACATGTCACCTCCTCCTGTCGATTGTCCTTATAAATCCCAGGACGGGGTGGAGGAAGTGAGCTAGCCACGTTGCTGGCTCCCGGTGGTGGAGGCCAAGGCTTTGGACCCGGAAGGCCCTTCCTCTCGCTGAGCCTCCATTCCAGCGGGGCAGACAGGCTGCTGGCTCTCTGAGCAGTTAGTCCCTTCCTCGCTCGGCATCAGCTTCGCGGTGCTGCAGATTGACATGGCCATGAAAGGAGACCTCTGTGTCCTCAGTGGCTCCTCACGTGTGTGACCGGTCACTCTGTGGCCCGAGGAGGCCTCCGTGTTGGGGAGCTTTGCCTGGAGCCTTAGCCCTGCGTCCCACATCCGATCTAGATATCCATCTGGTCCAGGCCCAGGAGCCAGAGCTGAGTGTTCTAGAGCCGCTGCCCAGAGGAGGCATCCTGAGGTGTGGGCGGGGAGGGAGGGTCGACAGATACCTGCAAGGGCAGCCCCGCCTCCCCCCCCACCTGCCTGCCCCCCCGCGCCCACCCCCCCTCCCCCGTAAGTGAGTGGCGGCAGAAGAGCCTGTGGCAGTTTACTTTCGGGTGTCCTCCAGGCTGGCAGGGACTGTTGGGGGCCCCGGGAGATACTCCCGTACTGGCTGCTTCGTTGTGTCGCGCCAGCTTTTCTGGCTGTACCCGGCCAGCCGATGCTCCGGGCCCCGGGGGCTGCGGTGGCCCAGCACTGCTTCATCGTGCCCTCCGTTCCAGGGACCCCGCCTCAGCGTCGGGCTTTGAGAAATCTGCGAGAAATCCTCAGCATTCAGTCTTCACTGTTTGTATTTAGCTTCTCTGAAGTGTTGGCATTCCACACGCATTCCAGAAGCCTTCTTGGCATTTCAGCCATTCCCCAGCAGCCTCAGGAGCCAAGCTTCTACTGTGTTCTCCACCTCCAGGTGAGGGGGACATACCCAAGGAAAGGATCGCAAATGCTCCAGCTTGTGGGCCACTCAGTGGCGGAGCCCGCGGTGCAGTGCGACTCTCAGGGCTGAGCCCGTCGCCACGCCAAGCCAGCCGGCGCGGCCAGGTCCTCCAAACCCGGGCCTTTGCTCAGCTGCTGTCGCTGCCCTGTGGTCAGCTCCTCGTTGCTGACCCCCTGCTGGGCTTTAGAACGTTCTCACGTCTGGGAGAAGCTTGCCGAGGAAATGGTCCCGGTCGGTGCTTTTGCACAGTTCACACCCATGCGCTGATGCCACAGCATGGTTTGCAGGAAGCAGCTTAGGACGCGGAGTCGCCGCCGCCTCAGGTCCGTGGTTTCCTCTGTCGTTGACCGGCTGTGTGCTCTCGGGGTCGTGGTGATTAAGTGGCCCAGGAGCCCGAGGGTGCTGGAGCGCACTGGGTCCCTTACATGGGGCACATAGCCCGAGCGCAAGCCAGCCCTTTGGGGTTCTCGGATCTTGGGTGGGCCAGGCCGTGGGGCCTCGTGCCGCAGACGCCCTGAGAGGCGGCAGGGCCCTGGCTGTCCCTGGCAGGAGGAGATGGCCGTGATGCAGGAGTCCCTTGGTGGAGGCCTGCTGTGGCCCTGCCCACGGCTCTGAGGGCTTCCTCTGACCATCGCCACGGTCCCGTGGGGCAGGCACTTGTGTTGCAGATTTACGTATTGCACCCGAGGGAGCTGGAACTGGACCACCCAGCTGGCCAAGAGTGGGGCGGGTTCAGCCCCCGGTCGGCGGCTCCTGCGCTGTGACCTCGAGGGAGGGTCCTCGGCCATGTGCACCGGCAATTCTGTGTTCCGCCTCAGGTGGTGGAGGGAGCAGCCGTCCTCTCCGGCTCTAGGGTCCCGGGCTCCTGATACTGCTCACCTTTCAGACCCTGAGCCCCGAAGCAGGGCGTTGGCCTCGCCAGAAGAGGGGTGCTCTGGCACCCCGCCTCCGAGAGCTCGTGTGCGAGTCAGTGGCGTGGTCTGGTGCCGGCGGTGAGAACTCGGTGGCCAGGGAACAGCCCTGGCCCTTCCAGGCTATGTGGCCTTGAGGCAGCGCTGCTTGCCGTCAGGCCTCTACCTGCCGGGGCTCAAATCCCAGGTCCTGCCTCAGAGCTGTGGGCTGGGACAGTCACTTAGGCCCTTCATGTATTCACCTCCAGGGGCAACATAGCAACTCAGCCTCCTGTTTAGAGGTGCTGTGGGGGCCACAGGGGAAGGTCTGGGGGAAGCACTTGGACCGGCAGCCGGCACTTAGTAGGCACTCAGTAAATGTTAGCGCTTGTCCTCTGAAAGGGCCGGAGCAGCGCCCACCCTGAAGTCCCGGGGAGGAAACCCAGAACGGGGGGTGTCAGCGGTCCAGCGAAGCGCAGGTTTTCAAGTCCCCATCGCCGCCGCTCGCCCCCTTGGCTTCTCCCCACAGCTCAGCCCGGCTGCCACCGGCTAACGTGGGCTTTGTTCTCTTCCAACCAGGCCAGGGAGCTGGAGAGCCGGGAGGCAGAGCTGAGGCGGCGGGACGCCTTCTACAGGGAGCAGCTGGGGCGCATCGAGAAGAAGGTAAGGCCCACGGCAGCCGCCTTTGGGAGCCAGGTCCTGGGAGGCCCAGGGGATCACTCGCCCCCCCGTGACTGGCACTGCTGCTCACACGCCCTCCCTCACCCCCAGCCCTTCTGCAAGGTGCATTCACAGAGATCAGCGGTGCTTAATCGGCCCGCGTTTGGTGAATGCGGCCGGCCGCGCCGTAGTTCAGCTCCAGAAAAACCTCACTCCTGCCACAGGGCGGTGCTGGGCCCCAGCCTACCTCTCTCACTCGAGTTAAGCTGCACTGGATAAAAATAATAATACCGTGAAGCCGTGCTGTACAAATATATTAAAGTTGTAATATTGATTTTCTTCTGGGAGTCGGGGAGATCAGAGTGCACCCTGACTACATGCTCCCCACTTTTCTGGAGATAAGCCTTTGAAATGAGCGAGATTCAAAGACCTCATCATTCCTCTATTTGTTGGTAAAGCCTCCAGTGACTCTTGAAAATTCATTTGGTAACGTGCTTACTTTTGTGTGTGTGTGTGTGGGGGGGCTTAATTAGTTGATCAGGACAGATTTTTCGAACGGCTTAAATCATGGCAGGGAGCTGGTTGGGAGGTTTAAACACGATATTCTTCCTCCTGCCGGAGACAGCGTGCCGGGCGACCTGAGCCGTCAGCTCACTGTAGGCAGATCTTCGAGAATCGTTGGTCACGGTTTGGAGCTTTGAAATCGACAGTTTGCTGGAGGGGCTTGATTTCCGTCGGGCTTTTCTCCTGTGGCGTGGCACCCCGGGGCTGGCAGAGGCGCGGCCTTGTGGGGGCAGGACGCCCCTGTCACTCCTGCAGGGAGCGTAGGGGTGGCGGGAATTGTGACGTGGCCCCGAGGACCAGCGGAGGCTTCCCGGACAGCCTGCCCAGCGTGGGCGGTGGCTGTGCCGACCAGCACTGTGACTGGGGGTCCTGCCGCGGCTCTGATGATCACAGGCGGCTGGACGTCCGTGAGCGCCGACTGTTTGTGTGATGTGTGCCGCTCCGCTCGCGTTTCGGCTCCTGGAAACATGCACGTGTCTGCTGGGGCTGCAGGGCGGCCGCCTCTGTCTCCCATCTGCTTTCCGCTTGACGCTCTCCCTTCCCTTCCCATCCCCCCCGGGGTTCCCCGCCCTCAGCCCCCGTCTCTGCCCCCGAAAGGGAAGTAAATCCTGGATGCCCCCTTCCTCCTCGTCTGTTCTTCCCCACTCCTCCTAGAGTCCAGACTCGGTACTTATGCAGATGTGGGCTCTTTCTAATATGAGGTTTTCCCGCACGATTGCGAAGTTATCAGATGCTTCCAGAAGGAGGTGCAAAAACATGATCACCCGTCTGACTCTTAAACACTAGTATTTTGCTGGTGCTACTGTACAAGAGGAAAGCACCTCCTGTGCCCTGGGAACTAGAGATTTGGCTGGAGGTGGAAGAGGGGCGCCGGAGAAGGGGGAGCAAAGAGGCCCGATCCTAGGGCTTAATTGTACCCCTCTTGAGAAAGGCTTCCCATCTTCTCCGTGGATAATTTTATTCCCGTAATGGCTGGGAAGATGAAGAACTCGGCATCCGACAATCTTTTTTATTAGCTGTTGCTTTTATATAATTCTGCTTTCATTTGTCGAATACTCTCAGACCTTGACATTTTCAGCTTCTGCACACACAGCTCAAGGGTCTTCCAATCAGCAGGCTTCTTTCTTTTCTTTTCCCATTTCCTCTTAAGTTTAGAAATTGATGGTGGAAACCTGTTCAGGGGGAAGCTTGGAGCAGCTGCTAACTCGCCCTCCACCACCCAGCATTGCTGGGAGCGTGGTCCAGGGCCAGAGGAGGTTGGGATGGGGGGACACAGAGGCCCCGGGCTTGTGGGGGGGTTCGCGCTGTGTCCGCCGGCCTCTCGGCCGGAAGCCTGCTGCCCCTTCGCCTGCAGGACCCCGTTCTCTAGTGCTGGCCCGTTGTGACTGGCAAGTAGGGAAATCCTGCCCCGAATCCAGACTCCTTTTCAAGGAGGATGGGACGTCCCGACCCCTTTGTAGTGCAGTATTTATTCCCTAGACGATCATTCTTGAGTGTGGAAATCCTATTTTGTAGGGCTCCTGTGCTTTCTAATCTTTCTGAGTAATTGTTCCTCACGCCCACACTGTGGGATCTAAGTGAGGAGTGTTTTTTTTCCTTTCATCACGGAGAGCAGTGAGCCGCTGGGGGTGCGGGGGTCTGGTGGGGGCCTCGGGGGCACCTGGAGGCCCGCCCTGGACGCGGTGTTCACACACAGCGGGGAAGCGGGCCTTGCGCCCTCACCGTGGGCCTGGGCCCCCCCGCAGCTCTGTGTCACTGCCCTGTGCAGCCACACTGTGCCTCCTCGCATCCCAGTCTCTTCATGTGTAGGATGGAGGTAGTGATGCCTCCCTCTGGCTGTTGATGGCAGCGTTAGAGGGGGTAACGTCTGAAAGGTGCTGGCATATGCCGGGTGCCTCTCTCTAGCGCACCATGGTGTTGGTTCTCTTCCGAGTCTTCCTGCTTCGGATCTGGATTTTTTTTTTTTTAATTTCTGAGAGAGAGAGACAGTGTGAGCAGGGGAGGGTCAGAGAGAGGGAGACACAGAATCCGAAACAGACTCCAGGCTCTGAGCTGTCAGCACAGAGCCCGACGCGGGGCTTGAACCCACGAACTGTGAGATCATGACCTGAGCCGAAGTTGGACGCTTAACCGACTGAGCCCCCAGGCGCCCCTGGATTTAATGGATGAATGTGTGCACACGTGTATGCACGCGGAGATGGATTTTTCTTTTTTTTTCATGTTTTACTTATTTTTGGGAGAGCGAGAGAGAGGCAGCAGAAGCCGGGGGTGGGGTCGGGGGGGAGACACAGAATCCGAAACAGGCTCCAGGCTCTGAGCTGTCAGCACAGAGCCCAATGCGGGGCTCGAACCCACGAACTGGGAGATCATGACCTGAGCCGACGTTGGATGCTTAACCGACTGAGCCACCCAGGCGTCCCGAGGTTGATTTTATCATCGACGCTGGGCTGCTCTCTGGGGTGCAGAAGTCTCCTTCCTGGGCTTCACTGGGCTCTTCTCCGATGCCCGCCACGGCCCCTGTCTGTCCTTCCCTAGGCGGAGGAGTAGGCGAGGCTCCCTGCAAAGCCGTGTGGAGACCACGGGCTGCTCATGCCTGGGTGTCTCCCACGTGCCCGACAGTGTCAGGAGGGCCATTTTCCATGTCCAGGAAGGTGAAGCCGTCCACCACCTCGAGTTGCGCTGCACCTTGTCCGGCCTCCCGGAGCCTTTGCTCAGCTGCCCGTCTGGTTTCCGGTGGGAAACGGTGCTGGCTGTGGGCTTCACCTGTGCTCCACCTGGTTTCACTTACCTCGGGGCTAAGGGTGACCTGGGTCCCGTGAGACCCAGCCCGTCCGCTGTCTTCTGGTGGAAGTCTGCATGCGGGCGGCTCTGAAGGAGACCTGACGGCCACCGAGCTGATGGCCCTGGCTGGCCGCGGGTGCGTCCCCTGCCCTCTGCCACGGGGCCAGGCGCCGGCGAGTGGGGAGCGAGCCGGTGACGGAGTCCTCCTTCCACCTCAGGAACTCAGCAGCCTTCTGACTCTGGGCAAGCGATTTAAGTGCTACAGCCTCAGCTTTCCTACCTTCAAAACGGGAATTTTAAGGCCAACCTGCCGGTTGTTTGGAGGCCGAGCGGTCATCTGTGTACGGGTGTCTGATGTCCAAGTGTCCCGTTCTCTTTCACGTCCTTTCTGTCCCTTGTCTCCTCTTTAATAAATGCGCAGCCGTCCGTTAATCCCACATTTGTTGAGTTCTGCGAAGCGTCCAGAGCCGGCTCCGGAGGCTGTCGCTCCCACCTCACGACATCACGGCGGGCACGGCTCGGGAGGGAGGGACACGCGGAGGACGGGGGCCGCACACGGGAGTGCCGAGAGCCGGCCTCCCGCGACCAGGCCTGCCGGCTGGGGAGGGCGTCTGGGGGTCCAGCTTCGCAGCCGGAGGCAGGGAGAGAGGGCAAACCTGCAGAATGGGATGTGCTCCCCGCGTCCAGGCCCTTCCCCCAGGACGTAGGTCTCCGATCCTGCTCCCGCCGGGCACACCCATGTCCCTTCTCTGGCTTTCTTTTCGTAAGGAGCCGCTGCCACGTGATCCTGCCAAGCCGGCGGCTCTCTCCGTGACAGCACTAAACAGCCCCCTGCCTGGGGTCCCCGGGGGTGTCAGTTGGGGTCTGTTCAGGAAAATGGGAGCTGCTCTAGGGCGCAAGAGGAAGAGGAGTTAAGTATGGAGAATTCTGCTGCTTTACGTGGCATGTCCTGGTCAGGGACATGTGGAAAAGGCCCGGCCTCACACGTGTTGAGGAAACATAATTATGGCCAGGAGGCATACTCAGCACGGCTGACACGGGAGCGCGTGCTAGCCGGGCTGAGGGTGACCAAGCCCTCCCGCGGCTGGCAGCGCCGTTCACTGGCGAAGCCACCTTGGAAAGCTCTCACCCATCGTCCGCTAAAGCTGAACACAGGCACGCCCTGGCACCTGGCAGTCCTGTGCCCCACGGAAGCGTGTCCACGGGTTCCACGAAAAACCAAGCAAAAACTGTAGAACGATCGTGGCAGAGTCCTCCACGATCGCTCCATGCTGTGGCCACGGCCGCGACGCTGGTGAGCCTCAGCCAGACGCGAAGCAGAGGGGCCACCCCGGGAACACGAAGATGTTGGGCGGACCTGTTATGTGGAGTTCGATCACCGCGGAACTCGTCTGGTGTCCGGAGGCGGGCGCTCGGTTCCCTTTGGGGGGAGTGGTGAGGAAGAGGCCATGTGGGGGGCTTGTGCAGTGGGGTAAAGCTCCCTTCCTTGATGTGGGTGCTGGTTCGCAGGGGGTTTCGACTGTGCGAATTTATCAGGCTGTGCTGGGAGGTTTTGCACCTTTCCGCTAGTACTTCTACTTCATACAAAGTCCGATGCAGCGGAGGAGGGCAGGCCTCCTCCCCACCCACCGCACGTTCCTAGGCCCTGCGTCCACGTGTTTCCTAGCACTTGCCACGCCGTCTTGTGGCTGTTTCCACTTCTAGACTGTGAAGGTCCAGAAGCAAATCCCTCACTGGTTTGATTCATCAGGGTTGACTCATCCCCAAGGGCCAGGGATGCAGCGTTTGGCATGGAAGGGGTGCCCAGAGGATGTTTGCAGCGAGAACGCGAGGAAAGTGTGTATGCGCAGGCAGGAAACGGCGACGCGGTGCAGGGTCCCGGCCGGGCTTCTGGGCGGAAGCTGTGTTTGGAGAATGAGCCGAATGGAGTGGGCAGCCGCAGGGCGGGGCATGAAGAGGGTGGGGCTCTGGACGGAGGCCACGTGACGGTGGGCAGTGGGCGGGAAAACTGTTCAAAGAGATTAGGGTCACATCATGAAGGACCCCGGATGAGTGGCTCACGGTGTGGCCTTCCGCTAGGACAGCACTGGGAGTTCCTGAAGAGCTGTCGCTGGAGAAAGACTTGAGCTTGAATGTCCGGAAGAGTAATGGTGCCATTAAGAGAAAGAGAAGAAATTCAAGTGAGCCAGGACGCTTGGGGAAGGTCGTGAGTTTAATTCTAGACCTGCACATGCGAAGTGGAGAGGGGCAGCGGATGATTGAAGGTGTCAGACGTGGAGTTCTGTGTCCCACAAGATGACGGCCACCGCGATGTCATGAGCATCTGCTCTGTGCCAGGCTCTCTTCCATAAATTATCGCTAATCCTCGCAGCAACCCTGCAAGGTGGATTATATTATACATTTTATAAATGAAGAAACTGGGAATCAGGTTAAATGAGCTGTCAGAAGCCATGTAGCTGATGGATGGAGTCAGAGCGCTGAAGTCTCTGCTCTTCCCACCATGCCAGACAGCCTCTCACATCAGCTCGGAAGAAAAGTTCCAGAGAGTGTGGTCAACGGGGCCAGATGCTGCGGGCCAGGGAGGGCTGGAGGCAGGGCCTGCGGATCGCATTGTGAAGGACTGTGAGTTAAGCAGAATGCGCCTTTCCCGCGTTGCCGTGGAAACTGAAGCTGCGCTCCCCGTGGGGTAGGGGCCGTGGTGGATGCAGGAAGTGCAGGAAACAGGTGTAGGCCACGCTTCCAAGAAGTTTCCTCAAAGACAACATGGGTGGTTTGAGAGTCAGTGACTCCGTCACACTCCTGGGAGGAGGAGAATTCAGAGCGTGTCCCTGAGGGGGGCGGGGGAAGCCGGGTCCCAAAGGGGGTTGGAGGGCGTGTGGCGGGAAGGGCTGCCTCCCCTCCATGTTCTCAGAGGAGTTGCCCTGCGGCTCCGGGGTGGAGGGCCTGCCAGCCGCGTGGTGAGCGAGCAGTGCGTCTTGTTGGGAGAGCTCTTGACTGCCGAGCTCTCCGAGAGGCCAGCGGGCACTTCTCTGGAATGTGGGGAGGCTTGCTTCGTGTCAGCCTCTACCTCAGCATCCGAGAGTCAGAGAAGGGCGCAGCGCTTAGGAGGCAAGACTGAGGCCCGCCAGGTGCTCCCCGTGTGACATCCACGCCCAGAGAAGCTGCCAGTCACTGGGGATGCGGAGGAGGGAACAGGTAACAGTGACCTGCAAACAGTGCGGCAAGAAATCGGCGCGTGTGGGGAAGGAGCCCAGCCCCCTGGTCATTGTGGAGAGCAGCCCTTTCCCCGCGGAGCTGACTGCGCTGGGCCCAGAGGGCTTTTGAAGATTGATGCGTCCAGAAGTTCTGCCCCAGGGGGGCTAAAAAATACCTGCACGCCGGTTACCCAGCTAGCGCCACTTTCTGGTAATGGTACCAGCATGAAAATGGCCATTTTGTGTGTTCTCAACAGCGTGCTGGAAATGATACGTGAAAGAACCTACTGCCTGGAGATTTAGGACAGCGTTTCTAAGCAAGAACGGGCTTTTTATACCTGTGCTGGTGGGACCCAGGTCCTTTGAAGAGGAGACAAAGAAACTGAGAACCATTGATCCAGTCCAATTATTTTCACAGATGAGAAAAGGTCCCCAAGGCAGCTCAGTGGTTTGAGAATCCCTTGGTGTGCCTGTAAGCACTGGGTGTTCGATCCGGAGGGACCTGGGTTTGAATTACAGTTTCACCACCTACTGGCTTTGTAGGCACGACTAGCTCCCGTAAGCCCTTGAGCCCTGGGGGTCTTCATCTTTACAATGGGGACAGTAAGCAATTACATTTTCAAGGTAATAAGGGACATGACAGAGAACTTGGTCCATTGTAGTGCATTGTACCGTAAACGGTACCTGCCATTACTGCTGACCGGCCAGGTCTGGTAACGTAACTGCTGGTGCTCGCATCGTTGCCCAGAGGACACAGAGCTGATTAGTAGTGCAGCCACATTGTGTTGGTTTGGGTTCCTGGAAACGCTGTCCGTTAGTCTTAGTTTTCCACCACTGGGGGAGAGTGGGGCGCGATCCCGGGCTCTGGGGGTCGATGCTGTTCAGGCTTGGGTTCTGCCACCACCATCATCACCGGCACCATCACGCCTGCTGCGGCCACCACGGCCGCCGCCCCGCCCACCGCGGCCGCCACACTGCCGCCGCGTCCCACATTCCCCGCGTCGGCCCTGTGCATTGCTGAGGGCCTGTTTCTCTCCGCCACAGTCTCCTCTTTGCAGCAAGTCCCTTTTACCGCACACTAACCTGTGGGCTGAGGAGGGAGCAGAGACTACGCCCGTGGACGCGCGTGCAGAGGGGCCGTGGCCTTCCTGGGCCTTGGGGCCGCCTTCCCTGACATAGACGTCTGTGCGGGGGGCCCTGCAGAGCGGGTTCTCAGCTCCTTTGCCCGGGGACAGTGTCCCACTGAGGTCACTTGGGTTTGGTGGGGGCGGCGGGGGTTGATCCCAGATGGAAGCGAGGAAGCGCAGAGAGCTGACGGGATGGCACCGGGTTTCACAGCCATTCAGCTCTGGGTTCAAGAGTTAGCCAGGTCTTCCTGAGTCCGCGTTCATGAAACGGGAAGAGTACTGACCTCTAGGGGAGTTTTGAGAATCCCGCGAATTGACGGAGCGCTGCTAACAAAGTGGCTTTCGGTCCCCGAAGCCGGCTTTCCGAGCCACCAGTGCTGTGTGTCCCCCACATGCAGAGCGCTGGCCGAGCACGTTACCTGAGTTGCCTCCTTCGACCTGCCCGGTGACCCAGTGAGCTGAGCAGTAACCCGACACGGGTCTCACGTGGGCCCTTGCCGTCCGAGCGCAAGGCGGGTCCCAGGCGCGTCACACGCTGATCCATCACGTCCGCAGGGCAGTCCCACGGGGCGGGGACTGGTAGCGTGCCCATTTTATAGGTAAAGACATAAGCTTTGAAATTGGCCGCAGCTGTCCCGTGACTGGTTTGGGGTCACAGCAGTCGGGCTGCCGTCCGCGGGCGCAGACGGGGATCAGTGTTCGTCAGTTGGCCACGCTGGTCAGCTGCCCAGAGTACCGTTTGACTCTGTATAAAAATGACCCACGATGGAATTTTCACTAAGCAGAACAGTGAATAGTACTCTAATAGTACAGTGAAGCTCTCTGTTCCTGTCCCCCGAACTTAACAATTTTGCCACATTTGCTCATATTTACTCCTTTTCTCTTGTTTTCCTTGCTTTGAAGCAAATCCCGGTGACCGTGATATTTCCCTCTATAGGCTTCAGTACGCATCTTTGAAAACTATGGACGTTTTCTTCTATAACTACAATATTGTCCGCTCGCCTCAGAGAATTAACACTGATTTCCCTGGTTGCCTCAAAAATATCCTTTTCTCAGGGTTTTTGTTTGTGTTTGTTGCTAGTATAAGTCAGGGTCCGCCAAGAGTTCCCTCCTTACACCTTATTGGTTCTTAGGCTTCTAAGTCTTTTGTCACACAAAAGAGACACTACCCCCACTTTTTTAAATGTTTTCTTTATTTCTGAGACAGAGAGGCAGTGTGAGCAGGGGAGGGGCAGAGAGAGGGAGACACGGAGTCCGAAACAGGCTCCAGGCTCTGAGCTGTCAGCACAGAGCCCGACGCGGGGCTCGAACCTACGAATCGTGAGATCACGACCTGAGCCAAAGTTGGACACTTAACTGACTGAGCCACCCAGGCGCCCATTACCCCCTTTTTTTTTTTAATGTTTTATTTATTTTTTATTTTTTTTTTTTAGGAGAGAGAGAGACAGTGTGAGCAGGGGAGGGTCAGAGAGAGAGGGAGTCACAGGCTGAAACAGGCTCCAGGCTCTGAGCTGGCAGTCAGCACAGAGCCCGACGCGGGGCTCGAACCCACGAACTGCGAGATCATGACCTAAGCGAAAGTCAGACGCTTAACCGACTAAGCCACCCAGGCGCCCCCCATTACCCCCTTTTTTATGCCAGCGGTTTGTTGCAAAAACTCCAGGTTTGTACTCCCATCTTTCTCCTTCGTGGTGTTGAACCTGGTTTGCAGTGGAAGAGCCAACTGCATACCTTGTTAGGAGGGGCGAAACGATCACGCGGGAAGAAGGGCTAACCTCAGGGGCTTAGTCGCTGTTCGCGGCTGTGGGTTTATGTCACTGCCCCCATTAGCGTTGCTAGGGTCCTTTTAAGCTCGGGCTCGGTCGGTCTCTCCTCTCGAGGTGGTTTCTGCGCCGTTGCTGGCAGCAGCTGCATTAACATGCCGCACTTCCTGCGCCGCATTATCGTCTGTTGGTTTTCCCCCAACGCATTTTGTCTCCTAAATAGGTCCTTACGGCTTGAAGAGCCACAAATGCCTGTCCATCGTGTGTGCAGGCTGCCACCTATCCCTGCTGGAAAAGACCCATTAAACAAATAATTTAAATTAAATAGGCACATGGCGTCTCCCTTTCCTTCCCGGCTCTTCCCTTACCAGCTTCGGTCAGCTCCCTCTGGCTGGCCTTGCCCGCAGCCCTTGGCCGTGGGGGCGGCGGGATGCTGCAAGCAGAACGTGAGCTTGCCCTTTGGTGTCGCCCGCAGGTGCTCTGCCGTCCCACTGCGCTGGCGACCAAGCCTGTCCTGGGTACTGAACTCGGAGCTCCCGTTCTTTTGTCTCCCCGCCACAATGGCGGCCCCTGGCCAATCTCTCTCTTGAACTGAAACTGTCACCTCCCCACAGTGTCCTTTGTGCCAGACGCTTACCTATGATCTAGAGTCTCCTTGTTGCAGGAGGCCCGTTTCTGACGTCTGCCAGCGACTCCCTGATGCGTTCGCAAGAAGGCTGGGCCCCCTCAGCTCGGCCTGCAGGCCTCTGTGGTCTGGGCCTAGGCTGTGTGTGCACCTGCATGCTCCCCGGCTGTGTGGTCTCTCCCCTGACACTCGGGTCACCCCGGGGGCCCTCCCTGACCCTTGCCTGCTGCTCCTTCTGTGCAGGGCAGCCACCTAAGCTGACGTACCATTTTGTCCCCAGAGCAAGCTCAGCGCCTGATGGACGTAGATGTGTGACACGGTGGCTCAGCAGTCAGGAGAGCCCGGAGCAGTCTGCAGTGCTTTGGGCTGGGGGGCATGGAGGTAGGAGGCCGTGGTCCTCAGAGCAGACCTGCTTGGTGCTTGGTGCCAGCAGGGGAGCCGGAACACTCTGCCTTGCTGCGTTGCATCATGGGAATGCCCCGGTCATCTGCGTGGAGCCAGTCCAGCTGTGGGGAGCCTCATCTTTTACAAGACTGCTCACACTTGTTTCTTAAGTAGCACCTGTTCATGGTCGAGAAACCAAAAATTTCAGGTGAGCCCAAAGAACAAAGCTAAATTTGCCACATCAGCCGCCGCCCCTGCAGAGAGGTAACCCCTGTTATCGTCTTGGTGGACACTGCCCACAGCGGTTTCTCTTACGGTGATATTGGTCATGTTGGGGTACAGTCAGCCCTCGAGCAATATGGCTTTGAACTGCACGCGTTCACTTAGCACACAGATTTTTTAGTGTATAGGACTGTAAACGTATTTTCCTTACGCTTTTCTTAATATTTTCTTTTTAGTAGCTTACGCTACTGTAAGGATGCAACATATGCTGCCTTAGAACATATAAAATGTGTGCTAATCGACTGTTATCGGTAATGCTCTTAGCAGTTAAGTTTTGGGGTAGTCACATCAACTCTGCAGAGGAGGGGGCATCACTACCCTTCACCCTTTCGCGGTTCGGGGATCAGTTGTGTCTGCAAAAACAGGAACACAACCAGAATGCTGATTGGTAGCATTTTAAAACTCCATCCATTAGGAATCATTTTTCAACGTCAAATCTAGTTCGTCGACACTTAGTTGCTTGCTACTCCGTCTTACGAATGTGCCACCGTCTATTCCTCCGTCATCTGCTGTTTCCCATCACTGCACTGTCACGTCGCCTTCGGCTGACAACACGGGGACGGTGTTCTCTGACTGTCTTCACAGCTGCCTGGAGCCAGTTATTTTCTTAGGGGAAAACATTTCTATGTCGAATTGCAGGTCCTGGGCCATAGATGGTGTCCGTCCCTCAGGCTTGGGGCTCCACCCCGCCTGATGGCCCTGGTGCCATGGAGCCCGTCACAGCTCCCGCTTCCATCAGCAGCGCGTGGCGGCGGCGGCATCCCCACCTTTCAGCAACGTTGTGGGATCAGCATTATCTGTGTTCCCATCTTCCTGTTAAGTGGACATTTAGGGTTCAGACTTTCACAGTTATTTTACCGGAGGCATCCAAATTTCCCTTCAGAAATATACACCCACAAAATGGTTTGAGAATCTCCCCTCCCCCCTCCACACACATCTCTACCATCACAGCCCTTTATCAGCCTAAATTTTTGTATTTCTTTAATTATGAATATGGCCGAGCCTCTTTTCATAAGCTTCTTGGCCTCTTTTAAAAAAAAATTTTTTTTAAGTTTATTTTTGAGAGAAACAGAGCATGAATGGGGGAGGGGCAGAGAAGGAGGGAGACACAGAATCTGAAGCAGGTCCAGGCTCTGAGCCGTCAGCACAGAGCCCGACGTGAGGCCCGAACCCACCACCCGTGAGATCATGACCTGAGCCAAAGTTGGACGGGGCCACCCAGGTGCCCTGTTTGTTGGCCTCATATTTCTCTTTTGGAGAACTGCTTCTTCATAGAATTTTTTGATTTTCCTATTAGGTGGTAAACTTAAAAGCTCTCCCTTCCCCATTGTCAATAGTTTTCAAGTTTGTGAGTTTGATGGGCAAAAAATTGGCCGTTTGGATGGGTGCATTGTTTTACTGCTAACTAAGGGATGGTGCCCATTGCTGCAAGAAAGCCTGTTTTGGCACGGTCATCGCTGCCGAGTCCCGGCCTGAAGGGCTCTTACTTGATGCGAGGTGTTTTCCGTTGTCTCCTCAACTGATGGTTAGGTGGCCTCGGGCTGGACACCGCACGTTGGCGAAGCGTAGGATCAGGGCTCACCCCTGGGTCTGACTCCGCACCTCAGCTCTTGCTGACTGTGCGCCCAGAGGCAAATGGGTTCACTCTCGCCAGCCCGGGTTCCTCTTCCTCCCGTTTGTAGCCGCAGCCTGTCGGGTTGCGGCTGAGGACCGCCTCGGACGACACGTGACCATGCCTGTCACGGCGTGTGCGGGCGCGCGCCGTGCTCCCCCTCCTCAGACGGTCCGTGCCGTTGGCGGACAGCTGTGGCTGTGCACTACCCTGGAGTGTGTCCGGCGTCCGGGTGTGCCGAGGCCACGAGCCGGAGCAGCAGTGTGGTGGAGCTGGCCGTGTGCGCCAGGGCGGTGAGGGCCAGTCCCCCCGCCCCAGTGAACTGTCGCCCGGTTCTCAGGCTTTCCTCCCGGGGGGGGTGGGGGGGGCGGGGACGGTCCAGCGGCTCTCCTTCTGGTAGGTTTCAGCCTGCCCTGCCCCTGCGGGCCCCGGAACTGGAGCCAGCGGGCACGAGGGGTGAGGGGGAGGGATGGGGCTGTGCCATCGCCCGGGGGTGTTCCCCCCGCAGGGACGCCGCCTGCGCTGCCTTGGGCTCACCTCCCTTGGGCTTGGCTCCCTGGGCTCGGCTCCCTTGGGTCTGTGTGTGCTGCTGGGAAGCCACACCACCTTGTTCTGCATGCAGGTGGCCGGCGGTTTGGGACCCAGGACCAAGACCTCGACCCTGTCCCTGTTAATTTTCATCTAATTGGAGTGGACGGGGCCTTTCTTAGCTTTTGAGATGTGTGTTTATCCTCTTACCCATACAACATACTGCGTCACCCTCCGAACTTCATGTCATCAGCAGATGTGATCAGTACGCTGACACTCCTGCCTTTAGTCACAGATAATGATGCTGAGGTGGAAGGAAGATGCCACACTCCGTGGTCAGCCATCTGTCCTCACGCTCCAGCTTTCCGGAGTGGGATGCTACTCCCCAGGTCCCTTCTGCTCCTGGGTCCTCCCACGGGCGCAGCATGGGACAGAGTCTCACTGACTGTGCAGTGTCTCACTCGACTGTGCAGTGTCCCCGTCACTGTGGGCGGTGTCCTCGTCACTGTAGGCGGTGTCCCCGTGTGTGTCCCCGTCACAGTGTCCCCATCACTGTCACTGTGGGCGGTGTCCCCGTCACTGTGGGCGGTGTCCCCGTCACTGTAGGCGGTGTCCCCGTCACTGTGGACGGTGTCCCCGTCACTCCGGGCGGTGTCCCCATCACTGTGGGCGGTGTCCCCGTCACTGTGGACGGTGTCCCCGTCACTGTGGACGGTGTCCCCGTCACTGTGGGCGGTGTCCTCGTCACTGTGGGCGGTGTCCCCGTCACCGGGCGGTGTCCTCGGTGTCACTGTGTGGGCAGTGTCCCCATCACTGTGGGCGGTGTCCCCGGCACTGTGGGCGGTGTCCCTGTCACTGTGGACGGTGTCCCCGGCACTGTGGGCGGTGTCCCCATCACTGTGGGCGATGTCCCCGGCACTGTGGGCGGTGTCCCCGTCACTCCGGGCAGTGTCCCTGTCATTCTAGGCAGTGCCCCCCATGGCTTTATGACGCGAGTGTGGAAGTGTGTCTGGATGGCCTGTTTCCACCAGCCTGGGCGTCCTTCTGGTGGCCACCACGCCCGTCTCTGAGTACTCAGGCCGTAGAGCTCTCTCAGGGATCTGCGTCTGCCTCACCCATCGGTAGTTTGCAAAAATCCACCTTTTCTCCCCTTTGCTAAATTGGACATTGTCTCGTCTTGGGCCTCTTCTCATTTTCTCTGAGTTCCGAGATTGCCAGCAGCGAGCATGTCTCTTCTGTAAGTTAATTCAGAGCCGAGATGTGATTCCTCTGGATCAGGAGATTTGAATTCATTTAGTGTGACTGGATGTTCTCACAGTCTCGTCCCCGTCTCGCGTTTCAATTCCCTCACATCAGTGTTTGATTCACCCTTTTCAGCCTGAAGATTGTTCTCCTTGATAGAAAATGGGAGTTTATGGTTCTTTCTCTCTGTCATCTGTTAACTGAACACCTTTCACCCCAATATGGGCCTTCCTGTTCCTATCGCTCCTGATCCAGTTTTAAAAGCCCTTTTTTTGTCCTTGGCATTTTCCGAACGGCGCAGCTCGCCTGGGCCTCAGCCTCCCTGGCCTTGTGCTTACAGGCCGGGCCCTTCCTCGGGGTTCCCAGTGGGCCCTGTGCCCCCCCTGCCCTGCCAGGCGCCGTGGCCCCATGGCTCACAGCTCTCGGGGGAGCACGAGCAGGGGACGTGTAGTGACTCAGGTGCGTTCGCCTGAGGACAGCGTCAGTCCCTTTCCCCTTTACTGAGATCGTTCGTGATTCTGTTTCTCAGAAATGAGTTTTGAAGGCTCCTATCCCTCCTCAGCCTCCTGTCCCTGGAGACTGGTGGCTTGTGACAGGGGTGATCTTGTCCTCCAGAGGACATGTGGAGATGTCTAGACACGTGGCTTGTCAGGACTGGGGGAGGTGCCGTTGGCATCGGTGGGTGCACGGCCTCATTGTCCCCCAAGGTGACAAGTACAGATTTCCCCGGGGGGGAGGGGTCTTCGTCTGGGCGGGGCCCGCAGCTTCAGCACGTCAAGGGGCACACAGGGTGCTTCTGATGTGGGTGCTTCATAGGCCTCCATTTGAGAAGCCCTGTTTCAGGTTTTGGCTAACAGCCTGGAATTCATTAGAATCCTTCTTCCCGGTGGGAGGGCGCCAGGCGCTCCCGTGTTCAGGCCCTCCTCCCTTTTTGGAGCTGTTAGGGACCCTGAGATGGCACGGGGCCTCCTCTCTGGGGGCTGGACTCAGGGCCATCACCTTGTTTCCTTGGAGAACACAGGCCTTGATCCCTGAGTTAAACCTAGGGGCCAAGTGCGACACCCCTCCAGCAGATAACGATCACAGGCGCGGCCCCAGCGCCACCGACCCTGTCCCTGGGCGGGGGCCCGCCGGAGGAGGGGTGCTGCCAGTGTGCCACTCAGTCCCCCACTCGGTCCTTCCCTCCTTCACTCTAAGGTTGGATTTGTTTGGACGGGGGCTGCTCTCCCTCTCCCTTCCGGGCAGGAGTGACGAAGTCTGTAGTCCTGGGCCCGTCCTCCTTGCTCACTGGGACGCGGCTGCTCGTAGATGGTCACGCCCTCCGGGCCCCCGTGCGTCCCTCCACGGGCCGTGTCCCAGCACGCGGGACGTCGTGGGTTGCAAAGCTTTTTAGGCTGCGGCGTGTGTAGGCTCTTCAGAGGCTGCACGGAAGCCACCCAGGCTTGTCATCGCCTCTGCTGAGAAGCCCAGCTGGAGCCGGGACAAGGCCACAGGCCCGCCTGCCCTTCCCACGTTGCCGGAACGAGTCCCGGCGCTCGCTCAAGTGCATTGAATACAAGGTTTGTCTCTCCCTGCCTCTCCCTGCCTCGCTGCATCTGTTCTTTCTTTCGAGGCCATCTCTCACTGCATGCCTCACCGACGTCCCCGGCGGCGGCGGCTGGGCGAGTGCTGAGGAGGGAAGACTTCATTGTCTGAGGTCGGAGAGACCCTGCGCGGACTCCGTTCCCGTCCTGCCCGTCGCCGTTGATTCGGGCCATGTGGCGCCAGTTCCGCGGCGCGCTGGTTCAGGTTGGCCAGCCAGAGGCACCTAATCCGCAGGCCGGGCCTGGCTGGGGCACTGCGATAAGGTTGTCCAGGCCGCCGTGCTGGCTCTGCGCTCCCTGGCAGCCAGTGCCGCCGAACAGGTGGGGTGGCTTCTCCGGAGAGCTGTGGCCTCACCTCGGGCTTCACCGGCTTTCCGGTGCCTTCTGTAGCTCTTTGCTGAGTGCCTGAGAACCAGGCCCTTCCCCCGAGGCTTTATGAGGTGGACGCGGTCATTCCCATGGACAGATGATGGCTCAGGACCTCGGGGACCACAACTAGTCCGTGCAAGGCCGCACAGCCTTGTAAGTATACGGGGGAGGTGGGATTTACACTGAGGGAAGAATCTTCAGTCCGGCCTCCCCTGTTCAAGCTGCGATCTGTTTAACGCTTTGAAGGGCGGGAAGATGCGGTTTCAGAGATGGAAAAGGCCGCGGCCCAGCAGAAGCAGCCCGGCCGCCCTGCCTTTCCGGCAGACCATCTTCCCTACACCCTGCGGTGGTGCGTCCTGTGCTTGGGAAGGGCTTGTCCGGGAGCTCGCGGCTGCCCTGGCCTGTCCCTCACAGGGCAGCGGTGGAATGCAGCTCTCGGCCCGCTGATCACCTGCAGGGCTTACCTGCAGCTTTGTTCCCTCCTCGGGGTCAGCGAGCTGCCCGCTGTGGTGCCGAGCCTGGGGGAGCCTTGGGGACCAAGGTGGGTGGTGGATTCTGGAGGAACACATCCCAGAGGCGCAGGGCAGAGAGCTGGTGAAGGGGGCCAGGAGCACCGGACGGGCCAGGCGGGCGTGCCGAGGGCTGTGCGAGGCCACCTGTGGCCACCCTTCCACGTCTGGGGCTCCCCTCCCTGAGCGCGCACGTCTACGCCAACGCCTGCTTCCCCTGGTCATGGGCGGTGAGTGCCGCCTGCCCCTGTGCTGTGCTGGGCCCCGTCTCTGTATTTCCTGCATTTAGTCCTTTCCTGCGCTTCCTAGATAGTGACGGGCTGTCTTCTTCATCCCCACTGTCCCGTCCCTGTTACCGGGGTGAAAGCGGTCACCCCAGAAGGTCTCCTTGCCTTTAATGTCAGTCCCCAAAGTCCAGACTTACTGCCACAGACTGACCCTGCCGGCGCCCTGCTCAAAATGCCGGTCCTGCCGATCCTCACAGACTGCACGCTGCCGCCCTGGGCACTCGGCCCCCCGGTCCCCCTCCTCTCCGACCAGAACGGGCCTGTGGTGGCCCTGGGCGACCCTCGGTGCTCCTTCTTGGGCCTTGCGTGCAGTGTGCTTCCCCCACTGTGTCCTGGATTCGCCTGAGCAGTTCCTCCGGCCCCCTGGGGACAGCTCCCCTGTTTCCCGCTCCAGGAACCCTCCCTGGGTCCTCCGGGCAGAGCTCAGTGTGTCTTGGCCCCTGCGTTGGCCGCCGCATCCCGGCACGGCTCCCCGTCAGGAAGTGATTCTCGTTCACGCATCACGACGGCGACATCCAAGATCCAGAGCAGGGAAAAGGGGGGAGGAGGAGGAGACCCTGCAGAACAGTGCCTCCCACCCGGCCGCGGTCCTGGAGGGGCCTGCTCATCACGGGCAACTCAGCCCTTTGCTAGCCACGTGCGGACGCGGCGGGGGAGGGGGCAGGCACATGGCGCTCGCGGCATCTGAGGGCTGTGTCAGACCCTCCCCTTGGACGTTGACCACACCGGTGGTGATGCGAGGAAAGAGGAAAGAGTTCCGGTTTGCATTGAATTTAAAGCCTCCAGGGCTTGTGCAGAGGGCTCTTGATGGTGTCACGCCTTGTGCCGTTTTAAATAAGCCAAAATCAGTTCAGAGGTGTTTCAGTTATTCTGAGAAGCCCACAGTCCCGGATTCTAAACTCAAGCGCAGGGCGGTGATGTCATTTACCCATGTTAACCAGCTCGCGAAAGGTCTTCTAAAAACAGGGTTCTGTCTTTTACTTGAAGTGCTTCAGAATATAAGAATTCATGCACGGTCTCACCATAACAGTCACACCAGAGAAACCTGTAGGATCCTGTGCCTTCGGCTCTTCTACCAGGAGGAATATAGGTCGTTTCATTGCCTCCCGTTAAAATGGTCAGACTCGGCAAATGTTTTGGATACACTAGTAGCATCTGAGGAGAGCGCCAGCTCGGGGCAGAATAAATAGAACATGCCAGCGAATCGGCTCGTTCGCTCCTGGCTGTTGGTTCTTAGCTGGTGCCGTTGCCTAACCTGGACCGATGTGCTCGCGGGATGCCCACTCTGCGTCCGTCACTATGCAGGCACTTGTCAGAGTTCGCTCGCGCGGCCCGCTGCTTTGCAGATCCATTGTAGATGCTCAGTAGATGCTCAGATGCGGTGCGCCTCCCCAGCAAGTGAAAGAGGGAAACCCACTTTCTAATCAAGTCTTCACCAATCCTGGGATCCGGGAGCACACAGAACTGGCATCGTGAGTGGGAGGTGCTCGGAAGGGCGCCTGGTGGATTCAGACGATACCAGAGCCATAGCAGAGGTATCTGGGAGCAGTCAGTGTGAAGGCTGCAGAGTCTAGTTAGAAGAAACCGAGCTAAATTGCCAAGACTCGGGATGTTTGCCCGTACGTGGGAACTGTGTATGAGGTAACAGATGAGTCTGCCAGAGCTGTGACAGTGTTGTGTTGTCATTTCGGGTATTTGTATTTTGTGACATTTACAAAAGTGTGGTGAAGTATAATTGTTAACATGTTGTGTTTTGTCAGCAGTGTTTTGCTGAAAATATCACGCTTCCCTCATGAATATGTGATCTTAAAAATGTAGGCAGCCTCTTTAAATGTGGTATTAATTATACCCTGTGACTACGTTCCCCCCAGTGTACTGCATTGGAAAGTGGGATTCGCTTCATAGGAATTCATTTTACAGCAGACCCTGACAGAATACATTTATTCCATTAAGGTGAACACCCCTGTTTTCTTTTAGATCGACTCCAATATGTTAGTGATTGAAGGGAGAAGATTATGAGGAAAGCGGGATCAATAGAATTTAAAGAAGGAAAGCAGACGGACATCTCAACAAATTGAGGAATGTGAGCAGAATGGGGTGGGGGAGAGGTAGATAGAGTCAGGGAGGCATCCAAAGGGCTTCTGATAGGGGGAGCATCCACATGATGATGATTTTAAGTCGCTGGGCTGTAACAGTCAACTGCTGTAAGATTCTGAGGCCAAAATCAGGCCTCTGCTAAAATAAGAAAAAGAGAGAGAAACATGAATCTCCTTAGTTTTCTTTAAAAGAATTTTTTTTTAAGTTTTTTTTGAAAGAGAGAATGTTAGCATAAGTGGGAGAGGAACAGAGAGAGGAGAGGGAGAGAGAGAATCCCAAGCAGGCTCTGTGCTATCAGTGCAGTTCCCAGTGTGGGGCTTGAACTCACGAACCATGAGATCATGGCCTGAGCAGAAATCAAGAGTCAGACGCTTAACTGACTGAGCCAGTTAGGTGCCCCTTAATCTCTTTAGTTTTCAAAAAGAACCTCAGGACACTAATGAGATTGCTACCCACAGTGAGTGAGTGGAAATGGGCTGGGAGTGTGACATCTCCGAACACGTCTTTTGTATATAGTTGACTTGTGAACCATAGTAATGTGTTGCTTCTTGGAAAATTACATAAACAAAGGTGGAGCGGAAACTTAATACAAACCGAAGTAAACGAACCTGGCTGTCTATCAGATAGATGCCACTCCACACAGAGGAACAGTGTTAGCGTGAGGGGACTTCGAGTGCAGACAAGATGGCCAGACTCCTTTCCCTGCCCCTTCTCCCTGAGCACAAGTATGCGCCCTGATGTAAATGGAGAGGTAACCATCGGAGGAGTCTGAAAGCGAGGGGCAGGAAGGGAGAATGGCTAGGGAAACAACACAGCCACCTGGGTGTCTCCTGATCATCCCACCCAGAGACAGAGAGCGACCAGAGGTCAGTATCTTCAGCCCCCAACCTGTGGCAGGCGACTGGCCGGGTAGGCTTATTGCTTCACCAGATTGAGAGGGAGTCCTGCCAGCCGTACTGGCGAGGCCCAGGGGCACCAGCAGGGCAGACCAAACAGGGTTACCACTGGTGAGTGTCCCCAGGAAGCACTCTCCTTCCCCACGGCCCAGAGACCCCTTTCTTCCACCCGGAGACCCTAATGGTTCAACAGCACCAGCAGGAGCATCCTGCCCCAAGTGGCCCAGACTGGGAACACTCTTGGTCCAGCCAGAGTCTCCTCTCCCCTACCCGGAGACCCCAGGTTGCTAGGAGGTCTGCTCCGGGAAGCATTCTTTGTCCTACGGACCAGAGAGTCCTTTCTCCCAGCTAGAGACACTGGTGGCCTGGTGGCACCAGCAGGGGACCTCCTGCCGCAGGTTACTGGAGCAGTGCCCTTTGTGTACTGTAGGTCAGAGACTTCTTTCCACCCCCTGGAGACGCTGGGGGGACCTGAGGCTGGCAGGAGGGACCCCTGGCTGGTAAGGAAGTACGCTCCGTCCCCACAGCCTGGAGATGCACGCCTGCCCCACAGGCAACCCCAGCAGGGATCCACGAGCCTGCGGCCTCTGGTGAAGCAGGCAGCCCAGAGCAGCACGATGGGCTCCGATTCAAGAAGCCGAGCCAATTCCGAAGAAGATGAATCCAAAGAAATACACACCTGGGCCCACAATGAAGAAACTTCTGAAAACTGAGGACAAAAGAATCTTGAAAGCAATCAGAGAAAACCAGTGTATTCCTTATGATCTGGAAAACAGTGGAGTCTCATTTAAAACTATGAGGCCAAAAGGAAGTGGCATAGTTTTCAAGTACTGAAAGAAAAAAGAACATCGATAACTGTGAAAAACTATCCTTTAGAATGAAGAGAAAATAAGCCATTCTCAGATTACAAAAAACCAAGAGAGTTTGTTGCTAGCCAGTGTACCCACGAAGAATGGCTAAATCTGGGCTCCTCGCTGGCTCGGTTGGTGGGGCGTGCAACTCTTGGTCTTGGGGCTGGGAGTTCAAGCCCCATGTTGGGTGTAGAGATTGTTTAAAAGTAAAATCTTTAAAAAAGGAAGTTCTTCAGACAGAAGTAAAATGATAAAGGAAATAATCTTGGGATATGAACCAGAAAGAACCAACAACAGAAAAAGCAAAGCCATGGATAAATACAATAGATTTTCCTTCTTCTCATGAGTTTTTAAAATCACATTCGATGGCTGAAATAAAAATTAATACCATCTGCTGTGAGGCAAATGTATCTAGAAGATATAGAGCTCTGAGCTAAGGTATTAAAAAGTGCAGAGGATAAAAGAACCTAAATGGAAGTAAGGCTTCCATAGTGTATTGTAAATTGTAAAACATTGATACCAGCAGATTATGGTAAGTTACATATACATGTTATAATGCTCAGTGTAGCCACTAAGGAAATTTTATGAAGCACTATACTCAAAAGCACTATTAGTAAATCAACACAGAGTCCTATGAAATGTTTTTAACTCACAGGAAGGCAAGAAAAGAAATGGAGAATGAGAAACGGGGAACAATCAGAAAACATAACGAAATGACTTAAGCCTTAACACGGCAATTACTTAAGCTTTAAGTAGTCCTAAGTAGTACGGCTTAAGGTTTCAGCAGGCCTAAGCTTCCATGTGGCAGTAATAACCTTAAGGTAAATAGTTTAAATATACTAATCAAAAGGCAGAGGATCCCAGAATAGGCACCCCCCCCCCAACACGGCTGAATAGTAGAAATGCAGTGACATAGGTTGAAAGGAAGACTGTAGGAATACGTCGTATAAACATTGATCCAGAAAACACTGGCGTGGCTATATTAATATCAGATAAACTACTTAAGAGCAAAGAACATTACCGGACGCAAGGAAGGACTCGGCTTGAGGATAACAGCATCCCTCGCCAGGGAGCCCCAGCAACCCTAAATGTCTATGCACCCAAGGACAGAATCTTAAAATACGTGGAACAAAAACCATAGGGCTGAAAGGAGAAATACAGAAGCCTAAAATAATAGCTGGGAGGAGAGTAGAGCTCCTTCTCCGCAAACGATAGAAACACTAAACGGAAAATCATCAAGGATGTAAAATTCCTAAATGACGCGAGCAACCAGTAGGATCTAATTGACACATAAAGAATACTCCGACAGTCACACAGTACATATTTTTTTTTCAAGCACCTGTGGAACCAAGACTATATTCAAGGCCATAAAACAAACCTTGACAAATTTAAATGAATTGAAATCAGCATATCAGAATATGCAGAATTCAGCTCAAGCAGGTTAAAGGGGAATTCATAGCAGTAGATACTTACATTAGAAAAGAGGAAAAGTTTCAAATTAAAGTTTTTATCTCAAGAAACTAGAAGAATAACATAAAGCCAAGGCAAGCAAAAGGAAGGAAATAATAAAGATAAGAACAGAAATCAATGTAACTGAAACAGGAAAACAGTAGAGAGAATTAAGGAAATAAAAAGCTGGTTCTTGGGAAAAAATTAGTAAAATTAATAAACCTCTAACAAGACTGACAAAAATAAAGAGAGAAGACACGAATCATCAATATCAGAGAAACAGGTTACAGCCCTGCAGACTCTAGTACAGCCATTAGAAGAGAATAAGGTAATTCTACAGACCACTTTATGCTCATAAACTTGACAACACAGAAGAAATGTACCAACTCCCGGAAAACCACAAACTACTAAAACAAGCAGGATGAAATTGATAACCTGAATAGTTCTATAGCCACTCAAGGCATTGACTTCATGAATTTGAAACCTTAGAAAAAGAAAGCTCCATTCCCAAATGATTTCTCTGGAGATTTCTTTCTTTCTTTTCTTTTCTTTTCTTTTTAATATTTTTATTTCTAGGAGGGAGAGAGACAGAGAGAGACAGCGTGAACAGGGGAGGGTCAGAGAGAGAGAGGAAGATACAGACTCTGAAATAGGCTACAGGCTCTGAGCTGGCAGTCAGCACAGAGCCCGACGTGGGGCTCGAACCCACGAACGGCAAGATCATGACCTAAGCAAAAGTCAGACACTTAACCGACTAAGCCACCCAGGCGCCCCTTCTCTGGAGATTTCTACCAAAAAGTTAAAGAAGAATTAAAACCAATTTTACATAATCTTTTCCAGAAAAGAGACCAGTATTACCTTGACAGACAGTATTACCAAACCAGCCAAAGACAAAAGGAAACTTTATCTCTCATGAACACAGACACAAAAATCCTCAACAAAATATTTACAAACCAGATATGTAATATATATACAGTATATATACATATATGTATGTATACATAACAAACATATATAATATATAAACTGTATATATTGTGTATATATAACCAATATAACGTTGTAACATTGTTATACTGTGTGTGCGTGTATATATATGATATATACATACATATGTATACAGAAAGGTATGTGACAAAAATCAATACCCTTTACGATAAAAACTTTCAGAAAATAAGAAATAGAAAGGAATTACCTTAACTTGCTAAAGAGCATGTACCAAAAAATCCTACAGCAAACATCGTATGTATGATGAAATAGTGAATCTTTCCACCTAAGATCAGGGGCAAGGCAAGGATATTTCCTTTCGCTGCGTAAACACAGCCTGCAGTTAAGCTGCTGGTAAGATAATGCTGGCCACTGCAGTAAGACAAGAAAAAGAAATTAGGGCATGTGGATTAGAAAGGAAAAAATAAGCTGTCCCTGTGTGCATACTGATAGGGTCATCTACATAGAAAATCCTAAGGAACTCTAAACAAACAAACAGACAAACACACACACACACAAATAAAGAAGCAAGCAAGAAAACCTCCTAGAACTAATAAATGAGTTTATCAAGGTCATAAGACAACATACAAAAATTCATCGCATTACAGATTCCTGTTTTCCAGCAGCATCTGGAAACTAAAATTAAAACCACTAAACGCATGATCCATAAAGGGAAAAATGGATACAGTGGACCTCATCAAAATTTAAAAGTTTCATTCTGTTAAGGAGTCTATAAAGAAGATCAAAAGAGAAACCACAGACCGGGAGAAGATATTTGCAAACCATGTAGCAAAGACAGGACTGGTATCTAGAAAAATAGAGCTTTCAAACTCCACCAGCTAAATAAATAATTAAAAACAATCCAATTAGGAAAATTAACCAAGGGGATATACAGATGGCAAATAAGCACATGAAAAGACACTCAGCATCATTAGCCACTAGAGATATGCAAATTAAACCCACAATTTGATATCACTACATACCTATCAAGATAGCTAAAATTAAAAATAGTCACAACACCAAATGCCGACGAGTATGTGGAAAAACTAGGTCACTCACGCGTTGCTGATGGGAGCGTAAATCGTACAACTGCTCTGGAAATACTTTGGCAGTTTCTTATAAAACTAAGCTTGCAGTTACCATAAAACCGTGCGATGGCGCTCGTTGGCATTTATCCCAGAGAAGCAAAAACAGCATTTACACAAAGTGAATGTTAATAGAAGCTTTATTCATGATAGCCAAAAGGTGGAGTCAACCCAGATGCTCTTCAACAGGTGAATCATAAACAGAGGTGGTTTGTCCATACATAGAAGACTACTTGGCAATAAGATAGGAAGATGAATCTTGGGTGAACCTTCAGGGAATTCTGTTGAGTAAGCAAAGCCCAGTGCACATGGGTAAATATGGTGTGATTCCATTTCTATTACATTTTTCGCTTTTTTTGTTGTTTGTTTTTTAATTTTTTTAAAAATTTTTTTATTTATTTCTGAGAGAGAGACAGACAGACACTGTGAGCAGGGGAGGGGCAGAGAGAGAGGGAGACGCAGAATCTGAAGCAGCTCCAGGCTCTGAGCTAGCTGTCAGTACGGAGCCCGATGTGGGGCCCGAACCCACGTACCGCAAGATCTTGACCTGAGCCGAAGTCGGACGCTTAACCGACTGAGCCACCCAGGCGTCCCTCTACTACATTTTTGAAATGGCAAAATTATAGCTCTGGAGAACAAGTTAGCGATCGCCAGGGCTCAGGGATATCGGAGGTGGGTGTAGGAGAGAAGGTGAGTAGGTTATAGAATGGAGCGCAGGGGCCGCAGGGGATGGTGGCACGATAAGAACATAGGTGGTAGAACTGCATAGACGAGATGTGCGCGCGTGAGTGCACATAACGCTCGTGCAATCTGAGTGACACTGGATTGTGTCAGCGTCCCTCCCCTGGTGGTGACATTGCCCTGTAGTGATACAGGGCACTCACCTGGGAGAAACTGGGTGAACGGTACACGGATTTTTCTGTCTTATTTCCGACTTGCGCCTGTACATCTGTACCTGTCTCAGCATACACCACTTAATTGTGAATGAATCGAGGTAACTTTTAGACAGAGTTCTCTGTACATCCTCGATGAAGTGTACTCTAAGGAAGAAGAGAAATCTTGAACTTCACGTAGTAGGTTTGTTTTTGGCAGTAGAATGGGTGTGGCAATTCCAAACTGTTTGGTTTGCATCACAGGACTGAGCGAGTGAGCACTGGTGTTATGAGGGACTGGGGTTCTCCTTGGAGGAGAGGGAGGTGCAAACACGGGACACAGGGGGTGGGGGGCGAGCTAGAGCCCCGTGGTACATTGCTTGGGGGTTAGAGGATCAGCACAAACTCATGGGTTTAAAGAAATGCGTTCTCCTTGGCTCTGCTCCCTGAGAGAACCCCGCCAATAAGGACACCTCAGTTCGCACTCCTTTTCCCTACATGTTGATTTCCGAATAACCATGTGTAACTGGAAGGAACCAGCGTCCCCTGAAAACGCGCTGGTCCAAGAATGGAGCGGGATGTCGACGAACTGAGCCTACAACACCTTATTTTGTAAAAAAGTAAGGATGTGTTTACCAAATGATGAGGGCATGTCAGCCTACCTGGGACAGAGGAGCCATCTTGAAAGAGGTCCCACTAGGCAGATTTGGAGTATCTTCGTTGAGCAGCAAAATGAGTAATGACAGACATGGAGTAACACATTGAAATTTAAAAAAAAGAATCTAGGTCTGTACGGACATAAAATTTGTAGAAGCAAAAGGAAGGTAGGGAACAGACAGCTGTCTTTAAGAATGACAACTAGTAGGGGCGCCTGGGTGGCTTAGTCGGTTTAGCGTCCGACTTTCACTTAGGTCATGATCTCGCGGTTCGTGGGTTCGAGCCCCGCGTCGGGCTCTGTGCTGACTGCCAGCTCAGAGCCTGGAGCCTGTTCCCATCTGTGACTCCCTCTCTCTCTGACCCTCCCCTGCTCACGCTGTCTCTCTCTCTCTCTCTCTCCTAGAGATAAATAAAACATTAAAAAAAAAAATGACAACTAGTACCTGTAGAAAGAACGATAAACAATCAGTGTTGTTACTCTTGTAATAATAATCCAGGCAGAACTTATGGATTGATCTAAAACTGTTGGATGAACACCTCTTGAGAAACTGGCCAATCACATGGTCTAATCTTACGGCATCACTTCTCGATGACTTACTACTTACAGAAGGAAAAGGATATGGTTGCGGTTACATATTCCTAAATTTAAAAATCACCTCAAACGTTAGTCGAATAAAACAACCACTCTATTATGATCGTGGATTCTGGGAGTCCAGTTCAGAGGGGGCACAGGAATAGCTTGTCCCTGCTACACGATGTCTTGGGCCTCATCTGGGAAGATGTGAGGGCTGGCAGTGACTCGATGGCCAAGGGCGTCTTCGTGGCTGGGGGCTGGAATCATCTAGAACTGTCTTTCACTCCTACCTCTGGCAGTTGAGGCTGACTGTCAGGACCTCAGTGGGGCAAAACATTTCCACGTGGTCTCTTAGTGTGGCTCTTTTTTGGCTTCCTCACGGCACAGCAGCTGGGGTCCCAGAAAGGAATGGCAAATGCAAGGCATTTTACCATATAACCTCCAAGGTCACATCATGTCCGTTTCACCATAAGTCATTGATTGGAGCCCAGAGTTCCACCCATCGTCTGGGGAAGGGATATCAATCTCACTGCAGTGTGTGAGGAGTTTCCCGTCACCTTATAAACAGAGCGTGTGGCCCTGGAGAGGCCATCTCTAGGCCGTATCTTCTCCTGTGTTACCATGGAGAAGTCTAGGCGGTCACCACCATAACCTCTTATCCCCAATAAGGGACCCACCAGGAAGGAGCACTGCATTGCCTACGTCATTTCTCTATGGAGAACGTTAACCTGAATTCAATCATGAGGATCATGATTCAGTTCCAAACTGAAGGAGCTTCTCGAAAACAGCTGTCCTAGACTCTTCAAAAACGCCAGCATCCTGGAAGGCGGATGAGAGGGGAGGACCAGTTTAGATGAAAGGAGAGTGAAGGACCACATCAGCCAAATCCAGTGTGTGATCCTTGATTGAATCCTGGGTTGGGGGAGTGGGGACGTTCTTGGGACAGTTGGAAAAAGCCAAATGTGGATTTTGTATTAGAAGATGCACGATGCCCCAGGTGCCCTGGTTGTGTGTGTTGATGGACACAGAACACTTGTTCTTAGGAGATGCGGCTGAAGTGGTTTGGGGTGCAGTGTTGAGGACTGCAGCTCACTCTTGATTAGCTTCAGCCATAAAGTGTGTGTGCGATCATGTGGCGGGGACCGGAGACGATGTGAAGATGTGGCAGAACCCTGGCAATGAGTGAACGATGAATCTAGGGGAAGCGTACGTGGCTGTTATTCTACTTGCCAAGTTGTTTAGGTTTGGGAAGTTTCAAAAAGCAGACAGTGCCTCATTCTGTTGCGCTTTGCAGGTGATTACATTCTTTGCAGAGTGAAAGTTGGTGGCGACCCCGTGTCGAGGAAGTCCGTTGGCACCTTTTTTCCACCAGCATCCACCCATTTTGTGTCTCCGTGTCACGTTTGGGGACTTATTGCCATATTTCAAACTTCTTTATTATCATATTGGTTATGGTGTTCTGGGGTCAGTGCTGGTGACTTGCTGAAAGCTCAGAAGGTTAGTATTTTTTCGCAACAAAGATCAAGTATTTTTAAGTATTTTTAAGGCGTGTGCTTTTTTTTTAGACCTCATGTTATTGCACACTTAATAGACTATAGTATAGTATGAATATAACTTTTATATGTCCTGGGAAACCAGAAAACGTATCAGACTTTATTGCCATAATCAGTCTGGAACCGAACCTCTGATATCTCTGAGGTATGCTGTGGAATCACGGGAAGAAGGAGCCTGCCCCCAAACTCTCTAGATGCCAGACGAGATCTCCAGGAAGATGAAAGGAAACCAAAGGGTGTTAAGAAGAACAGGAAGAAGAAAAGCCACCGTCAGCTCTGCCCTTTGGTCAAGGAGACACTGCCCACGTGACAGTGCGCCAGGTGCCTGGAGTCGAGAGAGTCCGTGTGGCCCCCCCTCGTAGGAGGGAAATTCTTAGAAAGGCAGCTGCTAAGTTGCACAATCCCCTGTGTTTTCTAACACAAAGACCGGAGAGGATGGTGGCCACATAGATGGGGCGGCTCAGCAGGTGTGGAGGTGATTCTTGTCACGTCAGTGCCTGCAGCCCCTCCCTGACACATCGGAGGTGGAGCCGGGCCAGACCTCAGATCTGGAGTGGCGTCTACACTCAGAGAGCTGGACACCCAACGCTGCGATCCCATCAGGGTAGAGCAGGCAGGCTGGCCGTGCCAAGGGAAGGGTGCCCGGGACGGGCTCTGGCCCCCGTGTGCCGTGCTCTCCTCAGAGCTTGGGGCCGGGGCAGGAGAGAGCTTTCCCTCTGCTCCGCGGGGGAGGGCTTAGAGGTGCGGGAGCCCCGTCCAGCTGCCCTCTGCTGACCTGTCCCACCAGAGTGCCACGCCCTGTCCCACCCAGCCAAGCAGGCTTCGCTGTCCCGGACCTTCCCTGCCCCTGACCTTCCCTGCCCCTTAAAAGGCCGTCCCATCCCTTTGGCTTCCCTCTCGGGGCCACCTTGGGGACAGGCTGAAGTTTTGTGCCTGCGGTAACTGTAGATGCCCTGAGGGAATGGGGAGTGCCGTGAGGCTGGCAGGCAGGCGTGTTGGGGTGCGGGTGGCGCTTGGATGGCCCGCTGCACGGCCTGCTCCAGCCCCGCCCGGCCAACCTCCCTCCAGCCAACTCGGGTCTGCATGCTGAGCCGCGAGCCTCACAGTGATGCTGCGTTAGCTGAGGCCCTGGGCTCCGCGACACCCGGACGTTAACATCCGCTGCCCGAGGGACTCAGAGGCGAGGGACGCCTGGCTGTTTCTGGCTTCGGTTAGGAAGCAGTTCTTTGTCCAGGCAGAGAGCCAGGGCCCCAGCTCCCGATGAAAGTGCCTCTCCGGAGGTAGCAGGGCCTGGTCGGGGCTCACCCGGGGAAGAGCTGTGCACTAGGAAAGTCTTTTCCTTTTAGCCACCCCACCCACCCTCCCTCTTCCCATGCGCCAGGCTGTGTGTGGGGAGGTCCAGACACATAATGCTCAGACCCGACCTGTTCACACCGGCCATTCAACTGAGGGGGACCTGGATGTATCCCTCAGGGACACAGGGAGTTTGAGAGGAATCCAGGGACAAACAGCCTGGGGCATTCCAGGAAGGTTTCCTGGAGGAGGCTCTTGACTTGAGAGGCAGTTTCTAATGTGCTTTGTGTATTTCATTCCTCCCACCCTCCCTCCTTCTGCCCTTCTCCCCTGCCCCTCCGTGTGTGTGTGTGTGTGTGTGCGCAGGTAGTAGGCATATATAAGTGTATATTCAACTATTACATAGAAAGGAGCGGACGTTTTATCATGGACATCTTTCCTCGCAGTATATAACGTTCTATCATACTTCTAAAAAATGGGCATTCTTTGGAGGCACCGTAATTTATTGAACTACTCCCCTCCTAACGGTTACTGGTATTTTACTCTTACAAACAGTGCTGTAGTAAAAAACCTTCTAATATGTGCCGCTCTACACGGATTTGTTTCCTTATGAGAAGAGACGCTCGTTAAAAATGCTGATCCGCACGCCAGATTGCCGTCCTGAGAGGCTGCATCGATCGCCGCCTCCCCGGCGGGGTGGGAAGGGGCCTGCGTGGCATCGCTTCTGTCTTTGTCAGTTTCATAGGCGAAATGTGTCTCATTTGCACTTTTTGGCGGTAATGCTGGCACCGAGAGCCTGCTCCTGCGTGTATCGGTCATCTGCCTCTGGGGCGGGCCGTCAGGGCGGCCAAGGCCCGGTGGCAGGTGCTCCAGGGAGGAGGAGGAGCAGGCCATGCAGAGGTCGAGAGGTGCGGACCACGTGGCATCTTCTGGAAGGACAGGTGCATCATAACCAGCGGTGGAATGTCCCAGGAGAGCAGCGGATGCCGTGAGGCTGGGCTGCAGGCCCCGGGGTGCCGCCTAGGAGCTGGGGCGCCCCTCCTGGACGGTGGAGGGGCTGCCGGTGGAATCCGCCCCCGTTCCTCCGGCCTCTCCCATCTTCAGGTGCCACCCTTCCCGTCACCGCTGGGAGGAAGGGGGTACCGGCCGGGCAGGGGGCCCAGCGCCGCCCTCCCGGACCCTGTCCCTGTGCTGTCCAGCGCCCTGAGCTCCCCGCCGTGGTGCCCGCAGGCAGCAGGAAGGGGCGTGACGTGGCCGCCCTCCCAGCCCAGGGGACAGTGTGCATTAGCGAGTGGGAGGAGCTGGGCCCCTCCGCCCGTCTCCTGCTGGCGCTGGTGGCGGTGGCGGTGGCAGCGCGCGCGTGCGTTCTGAGTTCGCGCACAGAGGTGCCCGCCGCCCGCAGCTGTTGTCGCTTCGTGCAGAGCAGAGCGCTGCGTGCGGCCCCTGACAGAGCTGCGGCCGCAGCCCGTGAGCCCTGACCCTGCCTCAACTCTCCCCTTCATCGTCCAGATGCTTCCGTGTCGCTTTCTCGAGCAAGTGTGCTGTTGGTAGTGATAACTGCCACGAGGGCCGCCGTTCACTCAGCAGCCGCCGTTGCCAGGCAGGCCCCTCCGCAGACACCCGCCAGGAACGGCCTTCTTTCCGCGCAGCAGCCTGTAAGGAAGGGACACTACCTCCGTTTTCCGTGAGAGCACCTTGGACCTTCCTGAGGCCACTCCCCGTGCCCAGGGGTTCTGGAAGAACCAGGGCTGGGCCTGGGCGTCCTGCCCCTGTCTCTTGGGGGCGGGCGTCTGTCCTGCGGGTGCCGCTCGTGGGCGACAGGCGACCGGTCCGTTTATTTTTAGTTATTAGGCTTTTTCCATCCGCCACGTCCTCCTCCAGGCCGCCCTCAGAACGTTCCGGACCAGTGTGCGGGCTGTGGCCATCACCCCTCCGTCCTTCTTTGACCACATGACCGAACGGCTCCGAGGGGATGACCGTGGGCCGGAATTTTCTGACGCCAAGCCTGCTTTATTTATGCGTTATTGCTCACGAGCCGTCTCTGCATATGTCAGGCTGTGTTTGTGGATATGAAAATAGAACCTTTTAAGAAATACCTTTCTGAGGCCCCCAAACATTAGGCTTATGCTAAAATCTGCGCAGATTTCTTCGGTACTTGTGACATTTCCTGTTTGCATTTGCACAGCTCGGAGAGCAAATATCCTTTGATGGGTTACAGATTTATTTTCTCCTATGTTCTGGTAGACTTTGTGTCTTAGCTCATCTGGGCACAGCTTTTTTAAAAGGAGCAAGACACTTACTTGAGTCTGTTACCTGTCTTCGTATCAAGTTTTGGTAGAAGCCGCCCTGGCGGACGAGACCACACACTCTGGGCCAGACACCCCTGGGTTTGAGTCCCTGCGTGCCCCCTTTCCAGCTCACGTTCTTTGTCTGTGAAATGGCAGGAGCTAGGTAAAGGCACCTTGGGGCAGGCATACAGTGGGTGCTCATAGCAGGTGACTCCTTCTCCCGCAGATGAGTTGGCGTCCTGCACGAATGGAATCCTTTCCTGGAGAGGATTTTGCAGCCTCTTTTGCAACCTTGAGCAAACACTTAGCAAGAACCTTTTATGTGCCTAATTTTGAACTGAGTCAATTAGTAATTTTTGCCATAAAGGAGGGAGTCATTTTTTATTTAGGTAATAATTTATGCTACATATACATTGAGCTGTATTATCCCCACGAAGCCACCAACATTTGGAAACTGTTCTAAAATTAGAAATTGGCATCCATAGGAGTTGACAAACCATGAAGAAAATTCATCCGTGTGAAGGAAAGGAGAAAGTAAAGTAGGCTCAGCCTCCCTGTGGGTTCTCACTGAGAATTGACAATAGGAATTGGATTCGTTTCAAATTATTTTGGGTAGCGGAGGGTCCATGAAAGAGGTGGGTGCAGAAAGGGATGATTAGAAAGTGTGGTTGAGCGCCCTTTACCTTTTTTCTAGCCCTCTTTTCCTCCTTTGATTTTCTTTTTTCAAAAAAAGTCTCAACCCACAACATAGCAAGCAGCTAGGAAGCTTAGCACAAAGCACCACATTTCTGTGTCCCGCTGTAGTCCCCATTTTGAACAGAGGAGTCCGTGTGCTTTGGGGCATGTGACTCCGGCCACACTGCTGCCCGTGTGGCCCCTGTGGCGGTCCCCAGGGGAGCCGGCGCGGCCCCTTTTCCCATTTCCTCCTTTCGGTGTGTGAGCTACTATGCTGCTTGGTGGACACCTGCTGACTGAGGCCACAGGGGCCTGGGGTTGTGGGGCAGGTACGGGAGGGCCAAGCTGGAACATGTCCCCAGGCCCAGCTCACCCACCTACCCCAGGGCCATGCCCCCTGTGGAAAGAGGAGCCCCCAGATGAGACAGAGCCCGTGTACTAGTGCCAGCCGGCATGGGTTCGTCGTGCGGCGGGAAGTTTTGAACACCCTATTCCATGGCAGCATGGCAAACCCACGGCTCCTTTTAGAAACCGTCCCTTGATCAGAGCTGTGACCTCCAGATACTGGGAGCCCTGAGATTTCCTTCTGCTTCCTTTGAACCCCAGCCCAGCCCAGCCCAGCCCAGCCCCGCCCCCCGGCCCCGCCCCCCTGTTCTTCAGCTGCCTCCCCTACCTAGCAGAGAGCACGGAGAGCCCCGTTTTGCTAAGATCCCTGGTCTCCGCATCTTGGTCTTGGACTCCTTTTGAAGATCCCAGCCTTTGGTGGAAATTAATTTTAAGATTTATATAGTGCACAGTCAGTTGAGTCACCCTTTGAAAAATCCTCTGGGTAAAAGCGCTTATCCAGAGCGTCATTGTTTTCAGTAAAAGGGATGAACTGCCTCGGAGAGCAGTGTAGAGACAACTTGGTGAGGTTTCAGTAGGTGGTGCCTGTGTGACGAAGGGAAAGCGGTGTTCTCCTGGGGTGGCACGCAGGGTGCTGCACCATGTGTGGGGCTTGTCCTCTGTCGCCTTGTCGCCGTTATTCTCTGGCTGCCCCCCAGGTGAGGGGACGGGGCCTCGGAGCCGGTCAGAACCTAGAAGGGCTGGTGTGGGTGGGGGCTCGGGGAGGGGAGAACTGCCAGAAAGCAGCCGAAGGCTGTGCTGCCCAGATGCGAAGTCCTGGGACAGAAACCCCAGGAGGGGCTGCGTTCTGGGCGAAGCTGAGGGTGAGCGGGGAGAAGGGCTCGGAGTGCCGAGTGCGGCCAGGCAAGGGCTCAGACGTGAGCCGTTGGAGGTAAGGGCGGGGGAGCTGACCGTCGTATTGATTTCTTTAAAAGCGGGCTGTACAAGTACTTTAAACGTGTTTATTAAAACACCTGAATTTAAACACCATTGCTGATGCTCGTTCTGATTTGAAAATAGAATCTCCGATACGAACGGACTTCTGTAGAAAGAGACAGAGCTGGATGCCCAGGTGGAAACGCCAGCCCTGGCTCTGCTGCAGAAGGCTGCTCACCGCCGTGTTGGACGTTCAGACAAGTAGACCTCTGGGCGGTCTTTTGAAGCCGTCTGTGAGGTTCTGGGTGCTTGTTGAAGATCAGGCAGCATGCCCCTGCCCCGTGCGGTTTGGTAGACCTCCTGTACTATGCTTTGGGACTTCTGAGATCTCTCCTCTCTTCCAGAGCCTTTGTTTAAGGTTATTTGGTTATTTAGGGAAAGAGGGAGAATCCCAAGTAGGCTCTGCACTGTCAGCACAGAGCCCAACGTGGGGCTCGAACTCACGAACCCCGAGATCGTGATCTGAGCTGAAGTCGCTTAGCCACCTGAGCCACCCAGGCACCCTCTTTTAGACCCTTTTAACCACACTCAGATAGGTTTTTGGGGACTGAAATGAGCATTCTCAGCACACCCGTGGGTGGGGCATCAGCGGTCGGTCTGCAGATGGTCAGGCCCGTGCAGCTGGATCGGGCGGGAGGGCGGGCTGGCTGGTCCTGCGCTTAGTAACTGGCTCCTGTGTGGCTTGGTCCCTTGGGGCACAGGAGGGGTGTGTGTGGACCTTCCCACCTCCCCACACACCTACCCGCTTCCAGTCGGGTGGAGTTTCTGGCTCTGTTAAGAACGGTGTTCTACCCCCTCGGCTCAATGTACAGAAGTTGCAGCGTCCACAGCCCCCGGCCCCTGGCTCAAGGGGACCGGACGGCGCTGCCGATCGCCTGAGCTCGGCAACCCGTGGGCCGCCAGGTGCGGGGCCAGGTGCCCGAATGGGAGCGAGCAGCCCCCGGCAGGCCCTGCGCGCTGGCCTCCAGTTCACCGCCTGTGGGACAGATGCTCGCGGCAGCAGGCGGCGAGGGCGGCCACGGTCAGGAGGAAGTCACGAAGTAGCCCAGAGGAGGCCACGTCCGGGGCCCTTCCCTCAAGGAGGCAGCGTCTATGCTCGTTTGTCTGGAAGATTCAGTGCTGCGGGCGTGTGGCCACTTAGAAGTGAACGTCTGTTGGACACCCATGCTGTACTGAGGGGTACTGAGAAGATTCCAGCAGGGCCCTGACCCGGAGCACTAACTTGGGCGTAGTGTGAGGTGAGGCGCAGGCTGAGATAGGGGCGCAGGAGGGACGTGGGAGGCACGGGGTTTTCCTGCTCCGCGGGGGGCGGGAGAGGGGATGGCACCGCGCCTAATCTGGAGGCGTGTGTTGGCGCCCACTTGAAAGGGTGTTGGGGCCGAGGAGTTGGCGTGTCAGGCCCAGCGGACGCGGGGCAAGCAGGCGTGAGGCGGCGGGGCCCGGTGGACGGTGAGGCGGCGAACGTGATGTGAGAGCGGGCCGGCAGGGCGGCGGTCGCGCAGCTGAGGGCACCTGGCCCACACGAGCAAGGAGCGTGCCATGAGCACCTGCCCCAGAGCGGGCGGGAAGGCGGGCGCCAGGCTCCCGCTGTAGTAGGGCCAGAGCAGCCCCGAAGTGGGGAGGGAGGCTTCGGCCGCCAGTGGTGCCAGCCGCCCTCTGACCGCGTGCCCCGTGCTCCAGGGTCTGAGTCTGGGGAGGACGTCCGTGGCCTTGCCCCAGGCACACGGGCCCCTGATTGAAATGCCCCCAGACCACACCCAGCAGCAGTGGCCGGTTCTAGCACAGAGTGGAAGATGGAGTGGAGACAGGGGAATGGCTGCTGGGCAGTCAGAGCCCCAGCCCGTCCCCCGGTGAGAACGAACAGGGTCTGTGTGACGCCTCTCCCCCTCCCCCAGTCTTCATCACTTTCATCTCCTGCCGCCGTGACTGTCCTCAGGACCTGCATTTCTTGGTGGACTGGGAGAGGCTGGTTCCCGGACCACCGAGGGCAGCGGTTCTCACACTGTTGGGTTTGGGACCCCTTTATGCTCAGATTATTGAGGACCCCAAAGAGCTTTTGTTTACATGGGCAATGGCTATCGGTGCCGACCATATTAAAAATGGAAACAGCACATTTTAAAATGGTTTATTTGTGCATTTTGTTCTTTTTTATTTACTAAAATCTTTTTTAATGTTTGTTTATTTTTGAGACACAGAGAGAGACAGAGAGTGAACCGGGGAGGGTCAGAGAGAGAAGGAGACACAGAATCTGAAACAGGCTCCAGGCTCTGAGCTGTCAGCACAGAGCCTGACGTGGGGCTCAACCACGAGCCTTGAGTTCATGACCTGAGCCAAAGTCGGACGCTTAACCGACTGAGCCACCCAGGTGTCCCTATTTGTGCATTTTAAAATAATTGTAATAAGCCTGTTACGTGTTAGTATACATACATACTTTTATTTATTTTCTAGGAGAGAGAGAGAGACAGCGTGAGCAGGGGAGGGTCAGAGAGAGAGGGAGTCACAGACTGAAATAGGCTCCAGGCTCCGACCTGTCAGCACAGAGCCCGACGCGGGGCTCGAACCCACAAACTGCAAGATCATGACCTAAGCGAAAGTCGGACACTTAACTGACTAAGACACCCAGGTGCCCCACTTTTATTTTATTTTTTAATGTTTATTCATTTCCTGAGAGAAAGAGAGACAGAGAGACAGAGCGGGAGCAAGGGAGAGACAGAGAGAGGGAGACACACAATCTGAAGCAGATCCAGGCTCTGAGCTGTCAGCACAGATCCTGACACAGGGCTCGAACCCATGAACTGCGAGATCATGACCTGAGCTGAAGTTGGAAGCTTAACTCACGCATACATACGTTTTTAATGGAAAAAAAAAAACTTTCTAAAATAAAAAACAATATTAGTGAGGGGAGTGCCATTGTCTTAAAATTTTACCCATCTCAGTGTCTGGTTTAATGGAAAGACAGCTGGATTCGCATATCTGCTTCTGCATTCAGTCTGTTGTGAGTGAAGCCAGTCTGGCTGCACACAGATGGCAGTTGCCAAAGGAAGATGCTATGGCTCCCCCAGAGGGTCTCAGTGGGCCCCTTCAAGGGTCCTCAGGCCACACTGTCAGATCTCTACTTGTGGATAAGGTGGGAAGCGCCTGTAGACTCTGGGTTGCTGTGCTTCCCAGATAGGCCTCTCTGCCTTTCCAGTTACTAAGCTCCATTCTCTTCTGATACACCCCCCCACCCCCCCGCCCCCGGGCCTGGGTTGTGTCAGGACCAGGGACCACTCTTCCTTTTTCCCTTCAGGAAGCTTGATGTGTGTGAGATCTGAGATCTGTCACCTGCTCCTCGCCACCCTGCATTCATTTGCATTCTCATTCCATTTCTTCCTTCTCTTCTACTCCTGAGCCCCACTCCCCACCTGCCCAGTGCTGCTCAGCACACCTCTCCCTGGTGCCTGCAGAGGGAGCCCACAGCTCTCGCTGGCAAAGGAGGTCAGGACCCCAGGAGGAGCCACTTGGGTCCCAGCCTCACAGGTGCTGGAGCGCTTCCTGAGCCGCCACTTAGAATCCGGGAGCCCGCAGGTGCCTCAGGAGCGTCTCACCCCCTCCTTCCCGGGACAGTACCCCTGTCACAGCATTCGGCCTCACTCGGGGTACCGTGGCCCCCAGCCCCGCCCAGCCCCCCAACTCATCAACCCTGCGGTTTCCTTTCTGCTTTCAGTGGTTGCTCTTTGGCGTAATAGGTTATCAACTAGCATTCGTCTGGGAATGTTTTGTTCCTGTTAGTACAAGGACTCCGTATTCTCCGTAACACTTGATGGAAACACTCCGTCCTGAGTCTCCAATCTGGCAGCTGCTGTGGGCTTGCGCTCCCCGTCAATGCACCGTGAATCAGCAGGGGGAAGGGGAAAACCATCCACTCTAGAATCCGCTGGATGCAGCAGTCTGGATGCTTTAGAACGGCCTCCAAGCAGTGCCTCTTCGTGACCACGAACCTCAGGCAAGCTGTTTACTCTTGTGAGTGTCATTTTTTTTTCTTCAATCTATAGAGTAGGGCTGTGAATAATCCCTACCTTACGGCACAGCCCTGAGGATTAACACCCTGGAACGTGATAGGCGCCTAATAAGCAGTAACTTGTGTTGCTGTCATTACTGCCATGGTCATCTTTCCTTTCACCTGGGGACCGCTTGGCTTCTGAGTTGAGTGCCATTATTTGTACCAGTCACTGTGGATGTTCTGGTAATGCCCCGGTGTCATCTGAGAGCTGGAGAAGGTACAAGTTAGCCCCCACGCAGGAGGCCCTAGCTCGCTGCTGCTGGCCCCGTGGGAAGGCTCACAGAGAAATTCACTGGGTTGCCCTGCGCTGAACTGAGGCCTGAAAGCAGACCTCGTAACTCTTGGCCATTCAGCCCCAGGGGTCTGTGTTCTGGATTTCCAAGGGCCCCAGACTCAGACCATTAGCGGTGTCCGTGTGGTGCTGGGTCGCCAGGAGGCCCCTGGAAGGGCCGCGCGGTGGGCCGCCTTGGCTCAGGCACAGGCTAGAGGTTCACCGGGCCCACCAAGCTGGGGCAGCTTTGGAGCCAGCGGAAAATCACAGACATGGCAGCGCGAGCCTGACTCAGCATGATCAAGCGTGAGCCTGGTCAGGGACTCCAGGAGCCAGCTCAGGATCCATTCTGATCCCCGACAGGAGCATTCTGGTTTTATTTGGGGCAGCGAGTAGTCCTGCTAACACTCACTTCTAAGCCTCTCTGCAGCGGAAGGTGGCCCTGTGACCTCGTTCTAGCCCAGTCCTCCCCTTTTGCCTCTCTCTGGCCTCCGGAAGGATGACTGGAAGGGCCCCAGCACCCCTTCCTCCAGTGCTGACAGAGGCCACACAGGGTGTTGGGCAGAAAGGTGGAGGGAGCCTGAGCCTCTCCAGACCAGATCTGGCTTCCGTTACAAGAGAGGAAAGGATTTCCATGTGATTTGAGCCGCTCTTACTGTAGGCGTTCTGTTATCTGGGGCTGAATCTAATCCTATCTGATAAAGAACCCCTGGAAACATTCTGTTATCTAACATCAGAGCTAAGGCATAATTAAGAATTCCCCTTCTGTTGCACCTAATTGTATTTATCCATTTAACCATTCCTCATTCAGCATATATTGAGTTATTCTTCTGTACCAGGTACCGTGCCAATGGCTGCATTCCAATTAATATTGCTGAAATTAATCAGACGTTTCCCTACCATGCCCTTCCCTGCTGCATGCAGGCTTCTCGGGAGCTGCGCAGAGCCCAGGGGAGAGAGGCAGGGTGCCCCGGGGTTCCTAGGGACCGAGGAGGCGGAGATACAACCCTCCCACCCGGGCAGGGGCGTGCAGGGGATGTGTGTGGCCAGACATAAACACCTGCAAACGTCTGTGGTGTCAGAACCTCAGGACTCAGTCGCCGTGGCCTCTGCTCCTGTAAACTCCCGTATCAGGGGGTCAGGCCTGCCAGGCAGGGGTGGGAGAAGGAGAAGAACCCTGGTGAAGACTGCCTGGGGCTGGATGTTTCCGTTACCCAGGAGAAACAGTGTGCTAAAAGTTAGCAGGAAAGCCATGCAGCTGCCCACGTTCCTACGTGGGGACAGGAGACCACCCTTGTCTGCCGGGTCAACGTACAGCACGATGGAGACAGGAGTAGGTGTGCCTCTTGCTGTGTGCGTCCAGGAGTGGGGCCTGCGCTGCCCACCGCAGGCCAGGGCTGCGTTCTTTGCCCGCGGGGATGCCTCAGCACAGGGTCTGAGCCAGAGTCTGGCCTGGAAGGGACCTCGTGGGTCATCTGGACTCCACTCCGGGGCAGAGGTGGACATTTTGGCCCCCTATCATTACGCAGTGTCCAGCCAGCCACGGGGAACTCAAGGCCTGGTGCCCATGGGGAGGCATGATGTCTCAGCTCCATGGCCGGGCTCTGGGCCTGTGCGGTACCCTGATGTGCAAACAAGGTAATGGGCTGTGTGGCTTGTAAGAGGCTGGCTGCCCCGTCGAAGCAAGGGATAGGTAACCAGCACATTCTAGCCTGGAGGGGCACACACCACTTTGGAGGAAATAAAAGCCCAGAGTGACTGAGTGGCTCTGCAGGCCAGTGAAGGCTTCTGGAAGGAGGTCATGTCCGAGATCGCTGTGAAGAAAGTCTAGGAATTAGCCCTGTCGAGACACGGTGGCATGAAGCCGGCTCTGGAGGGCAAAGGTGTGACGTGGGGCCTCCGGGGCCCAGGGCAAGGCAGGGCGGGCACTGAGGAGTGCAGACTGCGTCCCCGAGGTCATTGTACGGACAGGGCCATGGCGTCTGAAAGGTCACTGTGCCGGCTGTCGGGGGCTCGGTGGAAGCCACTGGTCAGTGTGCCCTTTGTCCGTCTCAGGGTGAGGATGGCAGGGTCCAGACACTGGTCACTGCCACCGCGGCACTCCAGCCTGGAAGACGTGACCTACTTTGGGCCTTGGAGCCAAAAGATCATCGATCTACCGTGTCAGCCCGACCTGTCTTTGCACATGGTGGGCACACGTGGCTGCTGCACTCGGGGACCCCCTGGGGATCACGTGTTCCTCTGTGTTCCCGGCCGGGACCCCTGCAGCAGGACGTCCACACTCCACCCCTGCAGTCGTTCCCCGCCCCCCACCCCCACCCCCACACCTCCATCCTGCGGCTTCTCCAGAGCCCAGGGACCGCCTCCGAGAGTGTCAGGAACATCGTTTCTAGGAAGGAGCCTGTTGCCACAGCAACCCCAGCAAATGGCCAGTGGCTGGCCTGCCATCCCCGACGGGGCCCGCAGAAAGCGCTGCAGGGGGAGCGGCTGCTCGGGCCTCGCTCACGCGTGTGGCTTTGCAGGTGATGCGGGAGGAGGGACCAGGAGAGCGGCCGGATCAGCCAGCCCCAGGTTGAGAGTTCACCAGGCAAGCGGACAGTGTGGGTGCGTTCTGGGTCAAGGCCACGGGCCCATCACAGCTGCTGTTTCCCCTGTGCCCTGCGCAGCCCACGTGGCCAAGGCCAGTCGGAGCGGCTTTGCAGTCAGCCGAGAGGTGCTCGGCTCGCAGCCGGGGCTTCCCTGCATCATGTACCAGCTGCTTGGAAAATGGGTGGATTTTTCTGTGTGGCTGTGATTTTTTTTCTGTGCTGCTGAGCTGAGAGTTGTCAGCAGAATAGCTGACCAAAGGCTCCCGGCCGGCGTCGCAGGCGCCTGCTCACCCCACACGAGAGGCAGGACTCACACTGACTGCTGCGGGCCCACAGGGCTGTGAGGGCCCCAGTACCCCACCTGCAGCATGCCTCCCCCCGCCCCCCCCCTGGCTCCTTGAGGCCCCCTGGGGCGGCAGAATGGCGGGAGATGGTGGGAGAGTTCTCCCTCTCCACCAGACAAAGCCCTGCCCCCGCACCGTGTCACTGGTCAGGCTTTGACCTCGAAGTGGAAGTTCGTCGACCAGCAGCCCCGTAGTCCAGGTGTGAAAGCCCCTGTGTTAGGTGTTCCTTGTGAACCCCTCCGATTCCACGTTATAAGGTGTTACGTCGAGTTGTATGACTTTGCCTAGTAAGAGAGTTACATCTCTTTTGGAGCCCTGACTTTCCAGGCGCACTTCTGAGCAGTGGTTTTCAGCCTGTCTTCCTTCTGTCCCAGCCGGAAGGAGCGGCGTCTCGCTTTGGGTGGGATCCCTGAGGGGTCTGCGAGGGGCTGTGGAGGTAGGAAAGGGCTTAGTGAAGATGGAGGGAAGGAGCTTTTTAGGAAGTATCGACTGGGACTGCGCCTTGGCCAGGGCTGGAGAATGGGACGGGGTTAGTTTATTCAGCAGCTGCTGTGTCCCAGGCCCTGTTCTGGGTGCTGGGGAGGTAGCTGGGAACAACCCAGTGCCCCAGTCTTCAGGAAACGCAACTTCGGGCGCTGATGGATTGAGGACGGGAAGGGGTGCGGTGTGGGAGGAGCTGGGAACTGTCGAATCAGCGAGGCCCGTGCAGGGCCCTGGGGTGGAAATGAACGTGCCCGTCCAGTGTGGGCAGAGCCCAGCAGGAGAGGCGTCAGGGCGAGGCCAGCCCGCAGGCCGCAGCGGGCGACGGGGGCAGCTGGGCTCCGAAGGAGTGGGACGGCGGCCATGGCTGCGTCCTTAGGGCGAGTCTGGAAGCAGGAAGACTGAGTCGTTGGCCCTTGCTTCGTCCAGGTGCGTGAGCAGTGGTTGGACACGGGTCCAGGGGGGTGCAGTGAGGGGTGGCTAGACATGAAATGTGTCTGAAGTTAGCGCAGCCAGACTGGCCCTGGGTTGGATTAGAGGGGCAGGATCAAGGAAGGCTTTCAGCTCTTGTCCTGAATCATTCAGAGCTCCCTGGGTGGCCCTGTATCTTGGGGCCACGAGATCTAAGGCTTCGGGCATTTGGGAAGCATCATGCTTGGGGCCGTGCCGGAGTGGAGGGGGAGGGACGTCCTCTGGAGCCCATGGCTCTGACACAGCCGGGGCGCGGAGGGGGGGGGGCTTGGCTGCCCCTGCTGTGAGCCCGACGTGAGGCTCACCCCTTCCCTGGAGGACTGCCCTCAGAGCCTCCTCAGGCCCAGGCCAGGCAGGCTCCCCTCCAAGATTGGGCCCTGATTTTGCACCTCCCAGCAGGCTGTCAGGCTGAGCGAGCCTTCTCGGTGGAGAGGCGGCATCCTGGGGGAGCCGCAAAACCTGGAACACGGGCCATGACGACCCGCAGCAAGGCCAAGACACTGGCCCGTCGCAGCCCAGCCTCTGCCCACCGAGAACGTTCTTTGGTAGGACCCCCGCAGGCCCGTGCCTGTTCCCACCGTGGGGTGCCCACAGCTTCAGACAGTAGTTTGCTTCTCTGCTCCAGAGCTCGGACAGAACTTCCTCTGTGCCGGGCGTCCCTGGAAATTCGCTGCCCTCTGGAGGCACGGGGCCCGTCCCTGTCCACACTCGGCCTCTGAGATGGCGGAGGTGGCATTCGCATCCCTCTTCTCCCCCTGCAGGGCCTACCTTCCCCGGACCCCAGCTCCTCCTTCTCATTTTCACAGGAGGCGGGAGTCCTGGACACGTCACGACCCTAGTCCTCACCCTCCTCAGGAACCATCGCAGTTCGTTCCTCTTAGATTTGAGGCCTGAAGAGGAGCCCGGTTCCTGCCGGGTCCTGCGGAGCGCCCCTTCCTCACGCCCGAAGTGTCTGTGTTCCGCGTTGTCTGTCTTTGGGGGACGCTGCTTCTGATTAGGGACACCTTTCTTTTCTCGGGCAGCTCGTTGCCAGCAAGTCTCTCCGGCTGATTTGTGCGTAACTGAGGGATCGCTGAGCCCGGAATGGGGCGGTATGTAATCATTTGGATCGCTGGGTAAGGAGGTTCCTTTCCCCTGCGCCCCATCGTTGAGGCTTCTCGTTGCCCCGAGTAGCTCATTCATATTCTCCAGCTCGTCTGCCCCGCAGGGACCGATTGCCGGCTGCTGTTCCAGGAGCAGCCCTGCGCGGCCGACTTTGGATGAGGACGAGGCGGACAGGGGCGTACCTGATGGTTCCCACTTCTTGCTGAGGAGTTGCTATCACGGCCCTTGATCTGATGAGTCCAGGCTCTTTGTTATTCCAAAAACGAAGCAGAGGCTGGGCTCCAGATTGGGTGGGTATGAGGCTACGGGGAGCCTGCGCCAGGAAGGACCCCCTAGAGCGAGTGGCTGGGGGGGGCCTCTGCCTAGGGACAGACATGAACTCCCTAAGGGGGATGGTTTAAAGCACAGCCTTTGGTGGATTGGGGGGGGCATCAGACTCCCTTTTAGCAGAGGGAAGACGGGGGGTGTGTGTGGAGGGGTGCTCTCACAGCTTCCTGTGCAGCCTCCCTCCTAGGCCTGGGGGAGCCGCACAGCCGGGCGGGAGTGTCAGCACGAGCCCCGGTCTGAAGGCCCTGCAGAGGTGTGGGGGACAGTAGGCGCTTTCCGCTCCTTGATTCCTTTGATTTAAAAGTCCCGTGCGCATGTGCAGAAACGTGCAGGACAGCATAGAAGTGAGCGCCTCTGGCCCGCCAGCCCCTCGTCGCACTCGCCAGGGAGTAGCTGCTGTTCACACTTTCCTGCGGATCCTTTAAACCAGTTTTAATGCATATTCGAGCATATATTTTACCCAAATGGAATCATACTATATTGTTCTGCAGCTCACCCTTCTCACTTTAATAATACGTCTCCGAGCTCTCTCTCTGTCGGCTTCTATAAACCTTTCTCATTCTTGTTAATGACTGCAGAGCTGAAATCATAGATTCTTCATGCTGGAGAGAACCTTCAAATCAATGTGATCTAATTGCCTCATTTTGCTAGAACCTGGGGAGGTGAGGTGACTTGCCTGAGGGCACGGGGAGTTAGTGGAAGGGAAAGATTCATCCGAGAGCTATTTGGAAGGAAGTGCTTCCCGAGGGGCGGGGTGCCGGCATGACAGATAGGAAAGGCCACTACCGGCTGGCTGCGTTTCATCAGCCGTGTCATCTACATCCATCATTCCGGGGCCGTGGGCGGCAGGGGGAAGGGAGGTTGGACAAAGCCTTTTGGCCGGAGAGACGAAGTGACATCCCATCCACACATGCGATACTTAAGTGGAAGTTGTCATCCGGGCCGGTAGAAATGTGAGTTCAAGTTCCCGTGCGGAGCCCCCTGCCGTGATCGATTGGACAGATCCCCCATCACATGGAGAGCAAGCCTTTCCTTAGAAGCCCCGGAGCCTCCGTGTGTTCTTTGGTGGGTCTCGTTAGCTGTTGAAGCAGAGCTTGGTGGCAGGGGGCTGGGACTCGTGTCGGTGCCCACCCCGCCCGCCTCTGCTGCCTGTGGCCTCTGGGATCCTACTTGTCATGTAGGTGAGGGAGCAGCAGACGCCTCCTGCCCGCGGTGTGATCGCCCTCACTTAGGATGGGTCTGGAGGAGGGACCTCAGAGGTGCCCGAGAAGGAGCACTTGTATGCTAATGAGCTTTCAGGTTCATGGTATGCAAGGGTGAGTGTCCCACCCAGGGCGGGTGTGTCCCCAGGGCTAGGGGACCGCGGACTCGAAAGGGCACATCTTCCCAGAACATCAACTTCCCATGATGTTTTGGGGGTAGAGATGCTATTTTTATATTAAAGCAAGCGCTGCAATAGCATGGAAAATTCCAGTTACCTTTTAAGATAAAATAGGTAATTTCTAAGTAACTTGTTTCTTCCTTGCCTCAGGCAGCTTCCAGCTTTACCCCCCGGGGACCCGCCGCGCCCTCCAGTGGGGTTGTTGTGCCCACGCTTTGGAAGCCGTTAGCCATCGGCGTCGCCAAGGGGTGACCAGGGCAGGCGGCCTGCGCAGCGGTGCCACGGTGCGAGCAGACCACACCCTAGGATGCTCTCCTCCTCTGGGATGCACGCGTGGCGGGGCCGAGGGCTGGCGCGCCGGAGGGGTGCTCCTCTCCAGCGAGGGTGTCCGCCAGTGGAGCAGCTCTGCCTTTGGTCCTGGTTACTCTTCACTGGCTTCTTGACTGCAGGACGCTTTCACCGTCTGTCACCTGACGGAGGAAGCGTGGCCGTTTGATGGCTCGAAGAGTCCGGCAGACCCGAGTTTACGTCTTGCCTCTTCTCGCCGGCTTTGTGACCTCGGACACCGTCTTCATCTCTGAAACGTTTTCTCATTAATAAAAAGGAGACAATGTGCCCAGACGTCTCTGGCTGATAGAACTTGATGAGATCGTTTGCCGTTGGTTTTGAGAACCTCCAGCCCTTCTTTCTTCCCCTCTGTCCCGTCCCCCGAGGGCCTTTGACATGCCCTGGGCTCTGCTTCCGATGTTCCCCCGGTCCCTTCCCACAGCTGAGCAGTGGGTCCGGCTCAGCTTGGCCTCTCCAGCCCAGGAGACTTCTGAGTAGATGGTTCTGGTGTTTCTACCAAGTAGGGTGGTGGCCTTGGTGCGACTTGACCTCCGTGACCCTCAGGCTCTCTGTCTGTGGGACAGAGAACAGAGAAACTTACAGGGCTCCAGTGAAGATTGCATATTTTGAGAGCACCGTGTAAGAGCCTTTCTCTAGAATATTCTGCTTCGGGGGCGCCTGGGTGGCTCAGTCAGTTAAGCGTCCGACTTTGGCTCAGGTCATGATCTCGCGGTTCATGGGTTCGAGCCCCATGTCAGGCTCTGTGCTGACAGCTCAGAGCCTGGAACCTGTTTCAGATTCTGTGTCTCCCTCGCTCTCGGCCCCTCCCCCGCTCACTCTCTTCTCTTTCTCAAAAACAGAACATTCTGCTTCGTCGGTCTTGCCTCCATGGGAGTTCCCCCAGGCTCTGCTGGTCATGGGAGCGGTGGGGCCCAATGTGACGTCACCACCCTGCTCCCCGCCCTCCCCGCTGCCAGCCAGTTCCCACGCCCCTCCGCTGCCCTCCGCGAAGAAGTCCGTCTCAGAAGGGGGACCTCCTTGCTGTGCCCCCAGCAAAGGCGACGTGTAAGAAAACGTGCGGGTCTGTCCTGTGCTGCTGCTTGCTGATGCCTTCTGGAATTCCCTTTTCTCCATAGCTGGGAAGCCACCTGTTAACAGACACGGTTACTTGTTCATGAGCGCTAGCCGTGTGCCCGGCGCCGGGCCAGGCCTGCCTTCCCAACGGAACGCTCAGCGCCATGCCCCACCATGGGGTAGGCCTCATCACAGTCCGCACCCGCAGGGGAGGAAGGTGCAGCTCAGAGAGGCCACTCCGTGGTCACGCGGGCGTGAGCCGTGGGGGCAAGGATGCTGACCTGGGTCCCCCTGGCCCCGGGGGATCACGGTCCACTTGACTGTGAGGTAGGGACCACGCAAGTGCTGTCTTCTCCGCTACTCTCTCGTTAGCTACTCTTCTCCTCTCCACCCCGGTGTGTTGGCCCCACTAATCCAGTGCCTGTCCTCTACTTCTAGGACTTTCTATCCTAAGCCTTGCATTGAAGGCATTCACCTATGCAGCGTATCCCCCACTACTGGAGCGACAGGTGCTTGAGGATAGTGTGGGATCTTAACCATGTGTGGGTTTTTTGCTTTGTGTTGTTTCTGCAATTCTTAGTCGATGTATTTCTGTGACTGAGCACAGAAAGGGTCCGTATATTAGCTTTAGCCCCACACAGGTTCATGGCTCCTCTTCGGTTAGGAATGGAAAGGACTCTCTTAGAACCCACCGTGGACCCCGGCAGAGGTGTGGGGGCACAGCCCCATGCACCGCCCTGACCCTGGCTCTGCAGAGCTCTGGAGAGGGAGACCCATCTCTCCGGGAGGGCGCTCCCCACCGTGGTCCCCATACTCCGGGTAGGTCCTGCAGAAGCAGCCTCTAGGGAGATAGGAAGATAATTGCACCGAGAGAATGGCTGTTCTTGAGAATCCGGAGTAGCCTCTCATCCCCTCACCTCTGCAAAGGTGTGTGTAGCGTCTCACCCCCTTGCGTTGCGAGAAGACTTTGAGTTGATGTGCCTGTGTCATCCTCAGTCCCCCCCCCACCCCCGGCTTCTCTTTGATGTGTTTGACGTGGTGGTCCTCGGGCACACCAGTCAGGCTGCCCGAGTCCCTGTTTACGCCCTGAAGTGAGTGTCCCTAGGCAGTCTGCAGCTGTGGAAGGGCGCCTGTGCACGCAGCGTCTGCCCTTTGCCCTGGCGCGCCTCCGTGGGGCAGGCTGTGTCCATCACCTCTGTCACCCCGCGCCCGCGGGCCACCTCGCAGCATCTCCGCAGGCTCCCTACAGCACTCACTCTTTTGCAGGAGGATTATCTTCTCGTGTAGCCCCTTTTGTAAAAAGAAGGGACATCGGTGAGGTCTCTACATCATAAGTGACAAAACACACAATGTAAATGCTTAATCTAGAGAGAGGAAAGGGGGAGGGATGTTACCAAAAACTTAAGGGATAGATCTGACTTGAGGCGCTTCCTGCCTCCGGCAACAAGTCAGCCTGCTGCCCCAGGCTCACTGTGGTCTCAGGTCCACCCCCCTCCCCGGGGGGCCCTTCCCGCTCCGGGCCCACACCATCACGGCACCCACGAGAGTGGGCCACTTTCCCACACGTGGAGACAGAAGTACCCTGATGGACCTGCTTGACCCTGATCACCCGCGGGGGGAGAGCGTGGGGCCCTCCTGCACTGTCCCTGGGGCGGAGGAGGTGCACGTGCTCACTGGCTTAGCCTGGGTCACCAGCAGCACCTGAGTACCTGGGCCCCGTGGGGGAGGGGTCAACTCCGGGCGGGGAGAGTGAGCAAGTGCCAGGTGTCAGGGCAACAGCTTCGCACTGCCCCACTGACCGCCCGGTTGAGGGTCTGCGCTCTCCACGCCCACCAGGCTGTTAAGTGTGTTGTGATCACCACCAGCCACCAGCAGCCGATTGTGGTGTAATCCCACGCAGTGTTCGGAAACAGGGCGAACGCGTTTCCTCTCCCGGTGGATTCTGAAACTCCTTATTCCTGGTGGATGCAATTACTTTGCCTAAGATAACATTCCCCCCCTGATGCCATCACAGATCACAGAGATGCAGACAGGCAGAGCCTAGCTGTGATGGGCCCTGCATCTGCCAGCGAAAAGCAGGGCTCCCAACTCGACTTGCTGACAGTTTTATCTCTCAGAAGTTTGAGGAAGAAATGAGAGAAAACTGTGCTGAGCCAAAAAGGATTAGAGAAGCAGAAGGAACACGGGAGCCTTGGGAAGCAGTGCCTGTGCCACCAGGAGGGGAGGCAGGGTGCCAAGGGACAGCTGGGCGGGCTTCCGCAGAAGTCCCGAGACGGGGAGGTGCAGAGGTACCCCAGACGGGTACTTGTCAGGGAGGGAGATGTTCGAAGACATGTCCCAGAAGCTTGCGGGCTCTCGGCAGACTTTTCATGAGACGGACCTCGTTATGGCCAGCGCGTGCTTTGCTGACCTGTGCCGGTCCTGGGACCACCTCCTTTTAATTTTTTTTTTTTTTTTAATTTCTAGGAGAGAGAGAGAGACAGCGTGAGCAGGGGAGGATCAGAGAGAGAGGGAGTCACAGAATCGGAAGCAGCTCCAGGCTCCGAGCTGTCAGCACAGAGCCCGACGCGGGGCTCGAACCCACGAACCACTAGATCATGACCTAAGCCACCCAGGCGCCCCTGTGACCATCTCCTTTTAAAGAGTTAGGTCTGGGGCGCCTGGGTGGCTTAGTCGGTTAAGCGTCCCCGGCCCCGCCCCTCCCCGGCCCCGCCCCTCCTCTCGGCCCCGCCCCACCCCGGCTGTCCTCCCTGCCTGGGTCTGTGCACTGAGCCTCCCACACCTCTCCTTCTCTCTCTCTCCTCGTTTTCCTTCTCCTTTCTTCTATTTTTTTCGTTTTCTTTCCTTTGCATTTGTTTTTGTTTCTGTTTTTTCCGTGTAAGCCCCTAGTAACACTACTCCTCGGAGGTCTGGGCCGCTCCGAGGGGCACCCATGGGCCCCCACCTCACCCGCCGTTGTCCTGCCCTGCGTGATGCCCTGTGTGTGTGTGTGCACGACGCTGGCCTCGTTCCCGACCTTGTCTGTCTCACGCTGGCCCGTGCCGTCCGTTCACGGCCCCAGGGCCACCTTCTTCCAGCGCGCTTCACCTGCGACAACTCGTTTGCACGGGAGGCCACCCTCGGGGGTTCTGGGGTGAGCACTGCAGTGCGGGGCCGGGAGGCCGATTGTGCCCCTGGCACCGAACACGGGGGGCGGGGGAGGGGGGGCGTCCGCGCTGTGCTCAGGAGGCCTCACCTGCCCGCACACAGCCTGCCCGCAGCGGGAGGCAAGAAGGCGTTGCGAGCTCGGGGCTCCCCAGGAACGCCCCGCTTCTTGTGGGACTCGTCTCTGCTGTTTTCCTGCTCCGTTCCGCCCATTCCCCTCGTCACTCCAGTAGCCCGCCTTCTCCGGGTGGCCCAGGCCACACTCCACTCCCGGGCTGGGCCCCCCTCACGCCAGTTGGCAGCCATCCTGAGGCCCCCCGGGGCGCAGCGTCTCCAGGAAGGCGGCAGGCGTGCGGCACCGTTCGCAGCGTTCCGGACCCGCAGAGGGTCGGCTCTCGTGGACTGGCGGGTGGGGATCAGCTCTGATAGGGAGAGTGAGGGAAAGCCCCGGGGGGCAGAGGGGCCTCTTGTCCAGGCCGGGGCCCACCCATCGCATGGCCGAGGGAACACACTGAGCTTCGTGGATGTTCCGTGGAGCAGAGCGGCTGCCGCCGGACTGGAGAGACTCGCCGGGAACGCTGAGAGCCGCGGTGCCTTGTCGGCAAAAGGAGTAACTGATGAAATGGCTGCAGTCGAATTAAAGAGGAAGTGGGAGAGACTCCGAGAGGAGGAGAAGGGATGCAGAGCTGTGATTGCCGTAGGAAGAGACGCGGAGGGCCCAAAATAGGGCACGTGGGAAGGACGCGGAAAGGAAGGAGGCATTTGCTGTTGTTTCCAAGGCAGGACCGCAGAAATGGTGACCCTCGGGGTGTGAGGGAGTGAGGAGCTGGTCTTCTGAAAGTTCTCACTGGAATATCGGGGAAACGTAGAACTTAACGACAGAAAGACACGCAGCCCGACTAAGTACAGGCACAGAAGTCACAGATGGCCAACAGGCACCTGAAAAGATGTTCAGTGCCATTGCATTAGGAGATGCAAATTGAGGCAACGAGGTACCACCTCACACCCACTAGGATGGCTCTAATGTTTCTTTTTCTAAAGAGGATAATAAGTGTGATGACGTGGAGAAATTGGAACCTTTCTACATTGTTGGCAGAAATGCAAACCAGTTCAGCCTCTGTGGAGAACAAGTTGGCAATTCCTCAAGAATTTAAACAGAGAATTGCCGTGTGATCCAGTTCTACTCCTAGGTATATACCCCAAAGCACTGAAAACAGGGACTCGAGTATATGTATATGCATGTCCCTAGAGATGATGGTTATGCAATATTGTGATTATATTGAATGCCACCGAAATGGTCGCTTGAAAATAGTTACTTTTCAGGGCACCTGGGTGGCTCGGGCAGTTAAGCGCCTCACTCCTGATTTCGGTGCAGGTCACGACCTCACGGTTCTCGAGATCGAGCCCCATGTCGGGCTCTGTTCTGAGCATGGAGCCTGCTTGGGATTCTCTCTCTCTCTGTCCCTCTCCTGCTCACACTGTCTCTGTCTCTCTCAAAATAAATTAATAAGCTGAAAAGAAAAAAAGGAAAAGCGTTAGTTTTCTGTTATGTGAACTTCCCCTCAAAGATGTCAGAACCCCAGGAAATAGTGCAGCGGGCGCATATGTGTGGAGGACCTCAGGCATTTGGGACCAGCGGACGGCTAATGTGCGGACAGGGTTTCGAGCATCGCCAGCACTCAGGCTCACACCGTTTCCTTCAGGGACATCTGAAGTATTGGGTTACAGAAGTGGCTTGGATATTCTGTAACTGTGCTTCCGGGCAATATCTGGTGAGGGTGATGATGCTGTTTGGGTCTGGTGGCTACATGGTAAGATGATCAGGTTGCTTTGTGACAGGTTAAATTACCATAGTGGAAAGATGCTATGAAATAGATCAACATGGGCCCCGAGAGTTCTCCTCATTCCTGCCTCCGTCAACATTTTTATTAGCGATTTAAAGACATAGAACGCCTACTCATCAGATTTGCAAAGTACCCAAAGCTCGATGAATAGTGAGTGTGTTGAATGACAGTCAGAAACATTTGCTCTTTAGAGCTGCCCAAAATCTACTTTTCCTTCCCTTTGGTGACGGTGTCTGGATTTCCATTTTTGTCTTCCTTTCCTGGTGATACAGCCTGTGCGTTTCTGAATGAGGGGAGCCCAGTGTCAAGTCTCACGTATTCTCTGATTGACTTATGTTGATCTTCACATCTCACCGCCCTGGCCTTCACAGTTGGTTCAGATCCGTGACTCGGTATAGGCCCGAAAGACAGAAGAGACGTTTGGAGACCTCGGAGAAAGAGGATTCTGTGGGCTTCAGAGAGCACGGTGTCTTTTCCTTTTCCTTCTCTTCACTTTTCCTGTTAGAGTGTCCTTGTGTTGCAGGCTACATGCTCTGTTTTCCTGCTCTATGTCAGCAAGGGGGAGTGGGGCCCCTAGAAGCTGCTTGCTGGCAGCCACCTTGTAACCATGAGGAGAACCGGACTTAGGACGAAACCAACGTAAAGAAGGCAGAATGAGGAGGTGACAGTAAGCAAGTTTTTGGTGACCTTGTTCAGCCACTTGATTTTCACCTAAAGCACCACTGGACCGCAGTTCATGTGAGCCAGCAGTTCCCATTAGCGTCCACACCAGTTCGAGTCTAATTTTCCAGGATCTTCAGCCAACAGTGTCCTGACCAACATGATAAATCAATGTCTGAAGATCTCCCCAGACTGCATTCACTAAATCGATTATTGGGTAAATTTTTACATTGCAATTTGGCGAGAACGAATGGTGGGCTTTTTTTCACTTGGCTCCAGAAAACTTATTGCACAAGCATTTCTAGCAACACGTATGGCAAAGAGCCGGGAGTTTTGTTGACGGTGTGCTCGGTGTGATGTGCAGTCAGGACGATCCGATTCTAATTCCGTAGGCTTTGTGCCTGGCACCTCTGTGACCTCGGCAGATGAGACTGTTTGTGAGTTCCCCGGACTGCACTTGGCTCCCACTAGGTGCTGATACAGGCCAGCACCGGCAGAGTGGTACGTTCAGCTTCCAGAATCAAAAGGCCAGACAGACTCTACGTAGCTCAGCCCATAAGGAAATGAGAGACCCGGGGTGGTGCAGCGCCCACAGACTCTGCCCATTTCTCCCCGGCTCCCCTGGGTCCGCCCTCCTCGGACCAGCCCGGGCTCAGCATTCCCAGCCTCTCCGCAAGTTACAACTCGTTCTGACGGGACCAGCTTAGGTCACTCCCCAGCCCTGCGGCCGGGCCCCTGGCATGCATCGGTTGCCCTGACCCCGGTCACCTCCTGCCACCCCCAGGTCCGAGGCTGTGGTCCGCTTCCCTGAACCCATATGCGTTCCTCAAGGGAGACGGGGAGCCTGGGGAAGGGAGAGAAAGAGTGAATGCCACAGAGGCCACCAACAAGAATTGACGCGAATGGGATCCTCCTGAAGGTGACGCAGGTTAAGACTGTGCTCAGGCAGGTGTCCTCGCCTGAGAGAAGAGGCCGTCGCCTTCCCGGCCAGACCCACCTTGGACTTGCGTTCCGCAACATTGATCCACCGAGGCCCTTTCCAAAGAGTGCCCACAGGTCCGGGGAACGTTTGGAACATGCCACGTGAGGGGGGTGGGGTGCCGGTCAGAGGAGGCTCCGTGGCACCATAACTGGAGGGTCAGTGTCTTCTGGAAGCACCGGCACTTACTGCGTCTTGTACCGAGTCCTCCCCTGCACTCCCCGTAGTCCTCACGGCGGCCCTTTGAGCGAGGCGCCCACCTGCCAGGCGGCTCCTGTCTTCATTTGGGAGTTGGGGAGACCAAGGCGCAGGGAGGCTGAAGGCACGGGGTGTGGGGGGCAGCACAGCCAGGGTGCGTCGTGTGTTTCCATCTCAGGTCTCCCTTGACAGCTCCCTCGGGAGAGCGTCTTGAGGATGCTGATGCCTCGGTGTCCCCGGGACCAGTCACCGGACTCTCTGGGTGGGGGCCTTACGCTTGGAAAGGCTGCGGCGATTGTGACGCGCTGCGGGGGTTGAGGACGGCTGGCCTGCGTGTGAGCGCCAAGCCACGGGCCCCGCTGTGGCTGCCTTCAGGGCCCAGTGAGAAGAGTTCAGGGGTCCCGGGAGGGGGTTACCAAGCCGCAGAGACGCGCCAGGACCGTGCCCAACTGCGGAGGGCAGGACCCAACCAGGGGCGTTCAGTTTTTTTTAAGAAAATTAACGCAACGCTGTTGACCCAGAGCCCACAGGCCCACCTCCTGCGCACCTGTGCCTCTCCCACTTCACAGGCACACAGGTCCCCGGGCAGCAGGCCTGGGCCCGGCCCGAGGTGTCCTGCGTTCCAGTCAGCGCCGGGCGGTGGGTGCCGCGGCTGCTGCGGGTTCACGAACCGTCCTCTGATGAGCGAGGCTTATGCTGCCTCAGTCTCCCCCCCTCAGGGGGAGGCTAAGCTGAGGGCAAGGGGTCCACACGTGCCTGGGGGGCTTCTCTCTCGTGGGGGTCTTCAGAGAGGCACTCGGGGCTGCTCTCAGGAGCGGGGCCAGCCTCCGGCACGGAGGGCCGAGAGTCCCCTGACGCTGAGCGTCGCTGAGCGTGGTCCCCCGCCGGGAGCCCTGCCCGCGCCGTCCTTCTGGGCTGGAACTCGGGGATCAGCACAGGCAGCGGGAATGTCTGGCGGATGCCGCCGCGGCCCGAATGCGCCGCACCTGCAGGTGCGACGTGCCGGGTCCCGAGCAGGCCCGTCCGCAGCCCCGCGGGATTCCCGGCCCCAGAGGCGTCACAGCCCCGGCTCGCGCCTCTGCTGCTCTCTGTCGCTGTGACAGTTCATGGCATCCAGAGCCTGCAGCTTTCCTCGGGGGCAGCCGGACGGCCCTGCCTCCCTCCACATCCCACCACGGAGTGATTACGGCGCTGGATTACCTTGTCAGCCCTGTTTACCGCAGGCACGCTGCCGGGCCCCGGCCTTGTCCACCTCACGTGGCTTCAGTCTAGGTTAAATGCCGTTCTGTATTTAGCGGCCGCGGAAAGCTCTTTGCTTCCCCTCCTCCTTCGACATCTCCTGCCCGGCCTCAGCCTGGTTCCAAGCTTTCCCACACAGGCCCTGGATGCTTAACCCTCTGCACACCGAAGGTATTTTTAAAAACATCTATTTTCGTACGACTTTCCTTTTTTTTTTAATGTTTATTCCTTTTTGCCAGAGAGACAGAACACGAGCAGGGGACGGGCAGGGACCGGGAGGGAGACCCAGAATCTGAAACAGGCTCCAGGCTCTGAGCTGTCAGCACAGAGCCCGACGCAGGGCTCGAACTCGCGACCTGAGCCGAAGTCGGACACTTCCCTGACTGAGCCACCCAGGCGCCCCCACTTATGGCTTTAAACGGAGCCTTGATCTTTTTGCCTTTAACCATTTCTCGTGCTTTCACCTGCAGTTTTTCCTGAATGATCCCGCTCCTCTGAATCCAGTCTTCCCGGCCCCTCACACACTCTAACGTGGGGTCTTCCCTGCATACTCTCGGACAGGAGCTGACCCCACACCTCTGACTGGCCCTTTCTGTGGCTTGTCACTCAGCTTTTATGTGGGGCACTGTGAAGTACGTCAGCACTGCACAGTCGTGGCAGATTCCTGTGGAGCCGTGGCCCTTGACACGACAGGGCGTGGCTTCAGGACTGTCGCTCCCCCTGAGATGGGAGTGGATCCCAGGAGGGCTGGGCCAGGCCTGGAGGCCCTCCAGGGAGAGGGTCGTGACCGCCTCAGGCCAGAAGGGATGAGGACAGAGCTGAGGGGGCCCTGGGCCACAGCACCTGTTGTGTGTGTCCTGGGCAGAACGTGGCCTTTGTCCTCCCCAGCCTGAGTCACCCAGTAAATGACCCAGGACTCCAGAGGGGTAGGTCATTCCCCCCGCCAGACACATCTCGGCTCCTCCTAATGAAAATTAGCTCTTGGAGAAGAGGACCTATCAAATAGAGAAAATGGATAGATGCCAGAGGAGAGGGGAGGGCATCACAAAGTACAAACTTCCAGGGGCGCCTGGGTGGCTCAGTCGGTTAAGCGTCCGACTTTCGCTTAGGTCATGATCTCGCGGTTCGTGGGTTCCAGCCCCGTCGGGCTCTGTGCTGACTGCCAGCTCAGAGCCTGGAGCCTGTTTCAGTCTGTGACTCCCTCTCTCTCTGACCCTCCCCTGCTCACGCTGTCTCTCTCTCTCCTAAAAATAAATAAAACATTAAAAAAAATAAATAAAAAATAAAAAATAAAAAAAAAAAGTACAAACTTCCAGTTATGAAGTAAGTCATGAGGACGTAGCGTACAGCATATCGAATACGGGCAGTAGTGTGGTAACAGCTCTGTGTGGTGGCACACGGTAACTGGAAGTCTCGTGGTCGGCATCTGACAGTCCGTACAAATGTCCCGTCACTGTGTTCTATACCTGAATCCCATGTAATATTGCAGCTCTAGACTTTGAGGGAAACTTTTTTAAACAGAGAGAAGTTCTCCGGTCAAGATCAGCACTCATCAGAGGTCTCGTGGCTAGTGTTTAGTATTCACTGTAAATCAAAATTCTGAAAAACCTGTGCCGTTATTGCTAATTAATGCAGCTTTATGTTTATCTCGTGATTTACAGTGTGTGTGTGTGTGTGTGTGTGTGTGTGTGTGTGTGGCATGTACATATATGTATGTAGGTGCCCAAGGCTCTGTTTCTTCGCCCCCTCGTAAGGAGAGCTTGGTAAGTCCCACCCCCAGTCACACACACACAGCAATGCACGCACACCCACCCCAGAAATGACTAAAATGCCAGGAGGGGAAGAGGCATGGCCCTGAAACGCAGCTCCGAGCCTTAGACTCTTCTTATGGCAGAGCAAGAAATGACAGGGATCCTTTCCCTCTGACTTTTCGCAAATGCAGATACTTCCAGGAGGGTCTCACCTACACAGCCCCTGTCACAACACCCTAATTAGCAGTTCACACTTTTGCAAGGCTCAGATAGCAGCCAACCCCGTGCGTCAGGCGAGACGCCATGGAGATGTCCAGGGAACGAGGGGTGCCTGGAAGGGCAAGATGGATGTCCGTGGCGGAGGAGGGGAGGGGCACAGGTGGGGAGCGACACGACAGGGCGTGGCTTCAGGGCTGTGATGAGAGCAGATCCCAGGGGGCTGGGCCAGGCCTGGCGGCCGCCAGGGAGAGAGTCATCAGCCACCTCAGGCCAGAGGGGATCAGGAAGACAGAGTTTGGGGATCGGCGAGGCCCAGAGCAAGATGAATGACACGACCCTTGTTCATTCTCGAAGTGCGGATCAGTGAAGTCCAAAAGCTGACCGCAGGCTTCTATGGGTCCCTGTCCAAGTTGGGGACGTAGGCATGTCAGCGGAGCACTGCAGTGCACTGTGGGAAACGCCGCTGCAGCGCGTGGGACAGAGCGCCGAGAAGGGAAACATCAGTGTGGCCCGGGAGGTGGGAGAGGAATGACATCGGCCAGCGGAGGGCACGTTGTGGGGTCTCAGAGCCCGAATCAGACTTTCTCAGGTGGGCAGGGAGGAATCGGCAGAAGAAAGAACACAGAGAACACGACGGAGGCTTGGAAGATGGGGAGTCCTTGCCAACGAAGGGCAGAGCTCACCGAGAGCCGTGCCAAGGTCATTCATTAGGGAGGGTCAGAGGCCACTGTGCAGACAGTGGGGGGCGTCGTGACTGACTGCTCCCACGGCGGCGTGGGGGTGAGCTGGAAGGGGGGCCGGTGTGGTGTGCGCGTGCGCGCGCCCTCCTCGGGTAATAGGGACACACGGAAGCAGTGACGGTGGGGGCAAAGGAAGGGCCCGAGAGGCCCGAGGAGGCAGAGGTACCACATCTGGTTGCCACTCGATCCGAGGACCCCGGGAGTGTGGAAGCAGCGACCCTTGGCGGGTCCCCATTCCAGGCACTGGGCGGGCAGGGGAGGCGGGCAGTGCGGGAGGTGTGGGGGGCGGACGGAACGAGGGAATGCGAGAGGAGGTTTGAGGAGGAGGAGAGCTCGGGACGCAGACTGCCCGGCAGGAGAGAAGACGTGAGCCTGGGGTCGTATCGCTGACGAAGCCGGGGCCGAGGGGAGTGCCGGCGCCAGCTGAGGCTCAGGAACGGGCTCTGCGGCCAAGCTGCGGGACTCCGGGCTTAAATGAGCCCGGCTGCTGTCCTGAGCCCCTTACTCCCGTCCCCATGGCCTCCAGGGCCCCTCCGCAGGTTGTCTCTGGAAGGTTCCCGGCTCTGCGGAGCCGACCCTGAGGGGCGAGGCTGGTCCTCCAGCACCGATGTGGGGTCGCGGTCTGTCACACCCTCGGGAAATGATCCACTGGGGTCACTGCAGGGGCCTCCAGGTGGCCTGGCTGCTTCCCCTCTCTTCCCAGTAGCCTCTTTGTAACACAGCAGCCGGTGATCCTTCCAGAGTGGAAATCAGATCATATCAGCCCCTGATCAGACCCTCCAGTGGCTTCCTGCCAGCCCGCCTGCCTTTTCTCTAGATCTGTTTTCGTCTTGAACGTCTTCCAGCCGCGCGCCCCTCGTTGCCCAAGAACCCGTCAAGGGCATTTCTGCCGTCGGTCCTTCCCCGGAATCCCGGAATCCTGCTTTCGCTGCTCACGTCCACCCCAAGCCACCCGGCTGAGACGCCCGGGTCCACCTCTTCCAAGTAGCCCCCACCCCATCTCGTTGCTCCTCGTCCCTGTAACCTGCTGTGTCCCTCGATGGCACTTCTGAGTTGTTTTCTTGTTTTTCCGTTTCCAGATTGTTAGCTCTGTGAAGGCAAGGCTTTCACGTCCCGTTTGCTGCTGTGCCTCTGACTGCACGGCAGGCCTGGTGAACAGTAGGCACGCAGTAAATACTGCTGGGATGAATGGAGGAAACAAACGAGCCCTGACACCCTGGGTGGCCTCGTACCCATCGTTCACCGCACCCTCAGGGCACCCCTGAAAGATGGGTCTGCATTCTCCCCATGGGACCCGGAGGGAACAGGCACAGGGAGAGGGCACCGTCTCCCCATGCCACCCTGGATCCCGGAGCCCGGGAACCCGGCGGGAAGGTGGGCTCTGCTCTGGGAGTGAAGGGTCATGGGCATGGCCAGACGCATGCTTGCCACTAGGGGAGTGTGCCAGTTGGTGCCTGGCAGCAGCTTCTCGGGCCTCTGAAGTTGAGACACAGTCACTTGCCCACAGTAGGATTCAAGGTAAGGAATTCAGTCAGCAATTCGAGATAAGTTCAGGACAGCTGTTACGGAGAATTGCGAGTTGTGTGGAAAGCTCAGCTGAGGTTCGAGCTCTAGGTTTGTGGCTCTTCTGGAGGTTGGACGGAAGATCCCAGGCAGAGCTGTCCTGGGGTATGGGGGGATGGGGGTCCCAGGTGGGGCTGTCCTAGAAAATGGAAGGAGCACCCCAGGTAAGGCTGTCTGGGGGTGCAGGAGTATCCCAGTTAGGGCCGTCCTGGGGGCGGGAGGCCTTGGGTGTGGCCTGACCATAGGTGGCGGTGACAGATGGTGGGCCTAGGAGTGAGGAGACCGTGGGAGGGAGCCGCTCCAGCACTGACAGAGCCCAGATGGACATTGCTGAGCGTGAGCAGCAGAGAGAAAGACTGTCGTCTGTGCACCCCCATCCAGGGTAAGTGCCAGAACAGGTCTGGAAAGAGGGGTCCTTTCTCCACATGCACCCAGGAGGAGGGAAGGGGACAAGGATGTCGTCGTGTGACTTCATAAATTGCCCAGAACCAGCTGTTTAGCCACAGAACAAAACTGAATTTCCATTCCTTTACCAGTTTTGTTGCTGATCACACGTCCTGAGATTTAGAAATTTTTGTGTTGACTCTTTGGACTCTTTACAGAAGATTCACATGCATTTCGTCTTTGTGGTTTTTATTCTTTTCAAGTCAGAGATTCTTCAGATCCTGAATACATTAAGTTTTTTCACTCCCCTTAAAATGTAGCATTCCTGTGAGCTTCGAGAAGGTTGGTAATTAGGCGGGCGATTTCCGCGTCTCCCCAGTGACTGGCTCTCCGCCACACTGACAGCGCCTCACGATGGGGCTCTCCTGTCCTCGCTCTGAGTCCTCTCAGCGTCTGGGATTGTTCTCAGCCTTCAGCTCTGGGCCCTTCCGCAGCCTGCACGGATTTTGCTGGCCATCTTTCCCTGCCCTGGGCAGCCGGGACCCTAGGCTTCTCATTGTTCTACGTGTAACCACACGTTGGCTTTGAATCCTGCATGTACGGCCTTTGGCTTGTTAAATTTCTTCCTTGGGTGGAGGAGGGGTGGCGAGTGGGAACGTGGTGCTAAGTGGGGGGCTGATAGACCCGTTTTCGGGTCCTGCCTCTTTCCCTTGAAGTTCTGGCCCCCACTGTGGGATCCTTTGCCTTTCTGAGCCCCGTGTCCTCCTGTGGCAGAAGACTGGACGCTCTTGAAGCACTGCTCTGGGTAAGAAGGGGCCGGCCTATCTGAGAGTCCCTGCTACAGCGCCTGGCCTGAGTGCTCCTGGTGAATCTGTGGGCAACGGGTCCCCATCGGATGGTGTGGGGCTTTCCTTGGTGTCCGCAGGGCGCCTGGCACAGAGCCCAGCTTGGCAGACTTTTTCGATCGACCAAAAAACGACCACATCCCGCTTGTGATTTTACTTCTTCTCCAGCAGTACCGACCTCTCCCTCTGTTTATGCACCAAATCTTTATTGAGGGCTTAGCAGGTACCAGGCATGGTTCGAGGCCCTGGGGGATAGATTAGCGAGCAAAACAGGCAAAAACCCCTCCGTTCGTGGACGTCACGCCCTCACTCTTTCACTATTTCCAGATCTCTCGTCCAGCTGTCTTTGCTGGTTCATACGCGTTTGGCTGTTAAGTTCTCAAAATACTTATTGAGCGTTCAGTGTGTGCCAGGCAGTGTTCTGAACGTTTTACGGGCATTATCTCGTTGGCATCCCTGCCAGCTCCCGCACCAGCATACGCAGGAGGCCCTGCCACCGCTCTCCTGTTACAGATGGGAGGCAGAGGGGGCGGGCCGGAGGGCAGGTGCCGGCCCATGCCAGACCGCTCTGGGGGTGCCGTCTGACCACAGGGCCCGCACCCATCCTACCTCCCCCAGATGCCTCACTTGATCCTGGGATGGTCCTCGGGCCTTTCTTCAGTCTTTCGGACAGAAATGCCTCATGGGCACTCTCCTCTGACACCCTGCAGAGGCCCACGCGCACAGTAGGCATGTCTACACGGCCCTGGGGGAGGGAGGTTCAAGCCCAGGAGCCACTCCCCTGCCAACCATCACACTGACCTCTGTTGTCTTCTCTTCTAAGACCACTACCCCTCTCTCCACTGCTAGTGGGTTAGCGCAGGCCCTTCCCCGTCCCCCCGCCACACCCTGCCCTGCTCTGGTCCCTCCCGGCCCCTCAGCGGGGGCAGCAGGACCACCTCTGTGGCCCTCACCACGTTTCCTCGCCGTCCCCCTCTGGACCCTCTCGCTGTGCCTCCCTCACCTTCACGCTCTCTTTTGATCTCGCAAACCCAGGCCCTTGGAGAAATCAGACAGTATGAAATATGAAAACTGCCTGGGAGGTAATTGAAGGAACGTCGTGACTTTTGAAACCCGTGGAGATAACACTCACACCTTCTTACTCACGTTATTTAATTTTTAATGGCAGATTGAATTAATGGAGATCAGGTCTTCCGGTTTCAGACATGCGTTTGCAGCAGCTGGAGGAGGGGGGGAGGGGCAGCTGTTTATGGGGCTGGGCACGAGATTCCAGAATTGGGAGTCTAACACGGAGGAGAAGTCATCCGGAAGTAGCGGCTCACGATCTCCAGGTGCTCACTGACTGTGGGGAGTCCGTGCAGCGCACTTGGGGCCTCTCCCCACGGCCTAGGGAAGGGCGACACCACTCCTCAGGGCACAGCGCTGCCTCCAGACCCCCTGCCGGTACCGCACTCCCCCATCCACACAGCTGCCAGTGTTCTCTCCGAAACACACACCTCCCCTGGCTCTCCCGCACGTGAAAGTAGAGCCCGTGGGCTGAGGTCCAGGCTCCCAGGCTGCAGTGGAGACGCCTCACCGCCCCCGATGCCCGGGTCCCGGGCTGTCTTGTCTCCCCCTGGTCCAAGTAGAGCATCCACCCTGTGGTGTCCCTCCCTCTCCCTTGTTTACACGACCCACCCGCATCACTGACCTATTTCTGCTCTTCGTGTAAGACTCACTTTGGTCATAATGGATGTACCCTCAGGCCCAAGAGTTTGACTTGTAGAACGTGCTCCTCAGATGTGCTCCTCTCGTGCAGAGGTAAAGGCGCCATGATAGTGGGACCCGCCGTGGGGTGCCGTTGGGCGGGTGGAAGGAGGCGCGGGCAGTGGGTGCGCACGGGCAGACCGCGTTCGGACGCTGCGAGCGATGGGGAGCGCCGGGGCCGCGCTGGCCAAGCAGCTTGCTGGTCGCTGCCCTCCTCCCCCCTGCCTTTTGTGCTTTTTTTTTTTTTAAATATTTTTATTTATTTCTAGGATAGAGAGAGACAGCGTGAGCAGGGGAGGGTCAGAGAGAGGGAGATAGACTCTGAAACAGGCTCCAGGCTCTGAGCTGGCAGTCAGCACAGAGCCTGACGCAGGCTCGAACCCACGAACCGTGAGATCATGACCTAAGCGAAAGTTGGACGCTCAACCGACTAAGCCACCCAGGTGCCCCAACCCTTTGTGCTTTTTGCCTTTTTCAAAAACACTATTTGATATAAAAAGAGTTTTCTAGGCCTCGATTCAGGTGCCAGCTCCCAAAAGTCAGGCAGATGGTGTCCACCAGGTGCCCGGTCCTGTGCCCCCACGGCACCGGGGACCGTTGGCGAGCAGCCTGCTGTGATCCGGTCCCGGCGCTGTCAGGAACCCGGGAGGCCGTGAGGGGGCGAGCTTGCCTAGGAAACCTATGGCACCTGGCGGGAGGTGGTGTGCGCTTGGGTGGCCCCCAAACGAAGCCGCCCCTCAACAGGGGAAGAGTCCAGGCGTCCACAGGGTGCACTGCAGCAGCCTTGGGGGTCCTGGCGGATGCCGGGCGCAGGCGCAGCCTTCCCGAGGCATCAGGTAGGCAGCACAGGGGACGCGCGGTGGCACATGGTCCCAGCGCTTGCTCAGGCGGGTGACAGGGCAGAGGTGGCGGGGAGGGCGGTGCCCCAGGGGGGGTTCCTCTGAGTCACGCTGGGAGACAATAGAGGAAGCTGCAGCGGGATGGTCACAACCGCTTCTGGTCTGCGGGCACTTCCTGTGACAAATCTCGCCGACCACACGTTCAGCCTGCGCTCGCAGACGCCGTGGCTGCTTGCTGAGCTCGCCCTGGCCGGCCGTGTGCAGGGACATGCGGAGCTGGCACAGCTGTGCCAGGCTCCTGCCAGCCTGTCTGGGCCGAGGGGAATCCCTTGGAAAGGCTGCTGGCAGGCCCTGGGCCTAGACGACAGCGGCCTGACACGTGACCCAGGAGGAGAGGCCTGAGCCCGGAGGCTTTCTCGGGGCAGAGAACCAGCCCAAGCGGGTGGAGAGCTCTGTGAGGCCCGTGCTGGCCTCAGAAAGTTCAGTGGTGCTGTGACAGTGGCCGCAGTGCACAGGGTGGGCACTGTGAGTCCGGCACCGCCCCGCATGGTCCCGGCCCCCCTGTGATGTACGGGGAGCCCTGTCTTACCACCAGGAAGTGACTCACCCACAGAGCACAGCGTGTGCCGAAGCGAAAATTACAATGTGGGCGTACGGCCCCGTGGTCTTCCGTGAGGGCCCAGGAACGGAAGGTCCACATTGAATGTAGATGCTCCCGGTCGAGGGCGGCACGGAGGAGCATCTGCATGGAGCGGGATGCAGGGCCTGAGAGGACTTGTGTTCGCGTCTCCCCCCACACACACCCAGCACCGTCCACGGTGGCCGCACGTCAGACCAGTTGAGGCAGAGTTGTAATCTCTGGAACCTCAGGGCTCCGGGGAGAAAACGTGGGGCAGCTCGGGACCAGTGCAGACCCGCGGGCGGGGAGGCGGGGCCGGGGGCCGGGGAGCCCACACACGTGCCGAGCCCACTGTGTGCCTGAGCGGTCACATTCCCCGTCTGCCGTGCCTTGGGGCCACCGGGGAAGGGCACAGACACCTCCTTAGTTCAGAGCCGAGCACCTGTCCAGGCTCACTTAGCAGCCCAGCAGTGGGCTCACCTCAGCGCAGTCCCAGGCAGAATTCCGGTCCCTGGGTTCCTCCGCCCCGCCACCCCAAACCCCCCCCCCCCCGACGTGGGCCCCAGGCGCACACCTGGCCGTGGTCCCTGCCCCTTGGCTCTTCCCAGGGACAGGTACCAGGATGGGGGTGAGGGCCGGGTTCCCACCCAAACTCCGCCTTCAGTGCCCTGTAGGCTCCTAGGAGCGTTGCTTTCCAGCCCTGCCAGGGTTACCTTCTCTGCAGATGGATGACGGGATGCCTCGGGGGTAGGGTGCGTCCCCCGCAAGGCTCTGATCTGAGCACCTGTCGTCTTTTCCATTCTGTCCAAGGAGCGACTGGTTCCTCTGGGGCCAGGCTATCTCTGTGCATGGTGGAGTGGGGGAGAGCCAGGCTCGGCGTCGGACGGTCCCGAGCAGGGTCATGGCTCTGTGACTTCAGGGTCCCTTTACCTGCCTCTCGAGCTTCTGGTAAGGATTAGCCCATGCCTGTGGGAGGCACCTGAAGCCCGAAGCTTCCATTCACCCATCTGTGCAGTGGGGATAACCAGCCCTCGCACCCAGGTCCGGTGGAAGCTCTGGCCCAGGCCTGCAGATGGGAGGCAGGCCTCACACGGCGTCCGTGCTGCCTCCTCACCCTCACTGCGGACGTGTGAGTGCCAGCCTGTCGTGGGCGGCCTCCTGGGGTGTCCCACTCCAGACCGCCTGCGGCTAAGAGTCCGTTCACTATGAGCCTCAAGGCGCTCCGGCTCGAGCGTGGCGGCTGGTGGCGGCTAGTGGGGCCAGTGTGTTTGCGGCAGCCTCTTCTGGAAGCAAGTGGTGCATGCTGGGATCTGAGCCGCTGAGACATAGAGACGTGGGAATAACCGACCCGGAGTCGTGATGTGACGGCCCCGGGTCTTCCTCTCAGCAGGGTCATGCCGCCAGCCGGACCCGCCTCTGCACCAGCCTGCTTCTGCATGGCACACTTCCGGGGCAACCTCGAAGGATGGAGGGGTAACCAGCAGGCCAGGGAGCGTGGTGGCCACGGCGGGCAGCGGAGCCCGCGCCCTGCTGGTCGTCAGACGCCGGGGCCCCAGCCCGGGCACACCTGCTTGCTGTGCGGCTGTGGGCAAGTAGCTTCACCTCCAGGCAGCAGAGGCCACCTATGAAACGGGGCTTGGACGTGAACAAATCTCAGTAGACCTTTTCTTTAGTGAATATTTTAGGCTCCGCAGCCCCTGCAGTCACTATGTCAGCTACTCGGCTCTGCTGCTGCACCGCGAAGGCAGCCACGGAGGATGTGTACCCAGATCAGGAGTGTGGCTGTGTCCCGATAGAGCTCTGTTTGCCGAATCAGGTGGCAGGCCAGGTGTGCTCACGGGCGATGGCTTGCCGACCCCCAAGCCGGGGGATCCACCGGCCCTTCCAGGCTTTGCTGCTCTGGGATTCTGTGGCCGTGGTTGGCCTGCCGTGGCGGGGGCCGGACCTAAGCCGCGGATCAGTCACGAACCTGCAGAGACGCTGGCCCCGAAATTAGCATCTGTCGATGTTCAGCGCGGCGTCTCCCGTGGGAGCCAGAGGGAGGTTTCAGTCTTTGGTAATCAGTTCTGTTCTTCTCCTTGCAGAATGCGGACATGTATCAGCTGTCTTCACAGCAGTTCCACGAGGCAGCTTCAAAAATGGAGGGCGCCATAAAGTAAGACCCTGTTTATTACTTTCCGTGAACTCAGCCTCACCAACATGGGGCTTGGAACTGGCTGCCGCCTGCTTGGTTCCAAATCTCCGTAACACGGACAGCCGTGTGCCCCCCGCTCCCTGCTCACCTGGCTGTGAGGCAGCCACTGGTCATCCGCATTGGCCAGCTGACCCCTGACTCCTCCCCGGCTCCCTGGCAGCGGGAATGGGGCTGCGGCCAGCTGGCAGACTTGTCTCAGACGCCGAGGACTGCGGGCCGTGCCACAGGCTGGCCGTCAGACTCCCGGGGGGGTCGGGGAAGGGGTGTTGCTGTGCGGCCCCCACTTGTGGAGGTGGTTTTCAGAGCAGCCTGTTCGCTGAGGGCGCCTGCGGGCGCCTGGTCCCCAGCCGTGCACCTCTGGCATGCTGACGTGCTCAGGGGGCTCCCTTTTCATTCCCGGGAGGACTCGGGGACACTGCTGGCTGGCTCGGGTCACACAGCGCCGAGCCCCAGCGTCCTTCCCCTGTCTGTCATGCTCCTGCGCCGTGAGGGAGGCGTCGGGGCCAGAACGTTAGGGATGGAGGCGCGTGCAGTGTGTCCATTACAGGTGCCCCTGCTTCAGGGTGAGGTCACGGGAGGGTTGCTGTGGAAGGGAGAGGCCAGACTCGAGCCGTGGGTCCATTGTGCGAAGGTGATTTCTGGGGACCAGGCTGACTCCCTCCTCCTCCCTCGAGGAAGGGCCTTTCCCTCCCAGGCTTAAAGCAGCGTGTTCCCCAGGCAAACGGGTCACAGTGCCGCTTGGCGAGGGGTGGGGTGTGGCACCAAAGAGGAACCATCGAGGGAGGTTTGGATGACGAGGAGGTGTCAAAGCGCTTATAAATACAGCTGCTGACACAAAGCATGCTAGGAACCAGGAAGGAGCAGTGGGGACGGATAGACTCAGGACAGATGTAGGGTACAGCGTGGGGCCCCCATAGCTAGGGGGACACAGTGCCGGATCCGCATGGGGCCCCGGAGGCCAGGGGACACAGTGAAAGATCCGCATGGGGCCCCGGAGGCCAGGGGACACAGTGAAAGATCCGCATGGGGCCCCGGAGGCCAGGGGACACAGTGCCGGATCCTCGTGGGGCCCCGGAGGCCAGGGGACGCAGTGCCGGAGCCGCGTGGGGCCCCGGAGGCCAGGGGACGCAGTGCCGGAGCCGCGTGGGGCCCCGGAGGCCAGGGGACGCAGTGCCGGAGCCGCGTGGGGCCCCGGAGGCCAGGGGACACAGTGCCAAAAGTGACCACGGATATCTTTTGGAAACAGCATATAGTTATCTTGGGATTTCAAGTCCTAGAGCAGTGATAGGGGACTCGGAGGAAGAACTTTCCAGTAGGCAGGTAGACACTGGAAAGGTCTTCCACCTGCGCACTGGGATGCCACAGGGGGTTCTGGGTGGAAGCAAGTGCCCTGAGCTGCACAGACCCCTAGGAATGGAATGTTCAACTGCCCTCTCAGACTCGCGCCTGGCTGGCTCTTCCCAGGGCCGAGAAATACTCAGAATCGCGGTCAGTGAGAGGGAGACGTTGGGAAGCAGTCACACCCCGGAGCCTGTGGGGTGAAAGCCACCCCAGTAATGTGATCCCGGAAATAGGCAAAGCCTCTGCGCAGCCCCTTGCCCAGGCCCACCCCCTTGGACGCCCTGGGGGCCATGATGCCGGATCCTTAGCCCTCCCTTGTTCCCTCCACCCTGGAGCAGCCCGCCAAGGGAGGTCGCTCAGGGGAGAAGTCGGACAGATTCGCTGTGAGGGACGCGCCGTTCTATCGCCTGCCGCGGGGCCCACCGTCCTGAGAGCCCCGTCCTGGGCCCCGGTGCCCCCGATCGCTGCCCCGACGGGCCATCCTCTCTTTTCTCAGCCTCATGTCTTCCCTGAGAGTATCGTCCTGGTCTGCGCAACGTGAAAGGCTTTCCAAAGGTGTACAGCGTCCCCTGAACATCACTGCTGTTTCCCGCGCAAAGTAAATGAGAGGCGCCCTGTAGGGCCCCCGATCGAATCCTCTCGTTTACCGTTGTCGGAGCTTCGCAGCAGCAGAAGTGAGGCTGAAGGGGGGAATAAGCCCTTTCCCTGGCCCTGATTCCGCTCTAGGTTGGGGTCGGTCGTGGCTTCGATTGTCCCTCGAGGGGCCCCCCATGTGAGGGGGGTGTGGGGGCGGAGCTGGAGCCCGCTCTTGCCCTGCCTCTTCCTGGCCACCCCCATGACCCTGGGCATGATGCCCTCCCATGCAGAATAGAGACGATACCCAACCCCCAGAGCTTTGCGTGAGGAGGCACACAGGAAATCGCGGTGGCGGCGGGACACCGTTGCTAACAGCGGCCGTCCCCCCAGTCCCTCGCAGCACCTAGCTTGGAACCGCGTGGCACAGATTTCACAAATGCATAGAGTTACCTAAAAAAAAGTTGTTTTCTTTTTCCAAGCAGAGCAAACAGGAAGCAGCATAGAGTTAGAAGTCATTTTACTGAAACATTGGGCTGGAGGGCGGAATCCTCGATGGGGAGATTTCTTGGATTCGCGAATGATTGTAAATTGCATCGTAAATGCCACAGAAATAAATGCCAACTGCTGACAGCAGTGACAGTCCTCTTCCAAGACAGCGAGCGTCTTTGAACAACTTGGAGTAAATGGACTGGTTACTTAGGTGGCTAATTAGATGTCTGTGTATTCATTTATTCATTTAACATACATGTATAGAGTGCCTACTGTTTGCCAAGTACCATGCTAGGCACTGGTGATAAAACGATAAACAAGACAGCTTCGGTTTCTATCAGCAAGGAGCTTAGAGCCTTTGGGGAATGACAGACGATATTTTTAAATTAATTGCACAAAAAGCAATTGCCCAAACAATGATTGATTCTAGAAATGAGCCATGAAAGACAATGTTTGAATTAAAAAGCATGTGTCTGAGGACCTTAACACAGACTTTGTACGGTTGGGAAGTCTTTTCAGAGGAAGTGACTTTTAAACGGACTCCTGCACTATGAGAGGGCTTTGGCCAGAGAAAGGAAGGGGAAAAACAATACTTCAGACAGAAGTCTTGGCATGTGCAAAGGCCCCGGGGTAGAAAGTAATTTAGCATATTCAACGAATTGAAAGGCCAGTGTGAGTATAGAGGAATGAATGAGAAGAGACAGACTAGAATGAACTCTAAGCAGTCAGGAGAGGCCAGACCACACAGGACTTTGTAACCTGTTAGAGGTTTCACTTGTATCCTAAAAGCAATGAAGCACCGGGTCAGCTTTCTTTCTCTGTGAATATGTTCACTTAAGGTATTGACTTCTCTATAGTTACACCCTGAAGTTTTGATAGAGTGCGTTGTCCTTATTCAGTTCAAAAACTTTCTAAGTTTTCTTCTAATTTCTTCTTCAACTCATGGGTTATTTCAAAAGGTATTGCTTAATTTTCAGATATTCGGTAGTCTTCTAGTTACGTTTTCCCCCCAAAATACTTTTATTTATTAAGGAATCTCTACCCACACCTGGGGCTCAAACTGACGACTCCGAAATCAAGCGTCATATGTTGTACCAACTGAGCCAGCCAGGTGCCCCTCTCGTTATTTTCTTAATAATTGATTTTCAGGTTAATTCTGTGGGCAAAGAACATGCTGTAAATCCTCTAAAATTTTTGGACCTTGCTTTGTGACCATGTACATGACCTATTTTTGGAAGCCTTCTGTGTACATTTGAAAAGAATGTGTGTTCCCCCAATGAGTGTAGTAGTCTGTGCTTGTCAGGTTAAGTTAGGCGGTCGTGTTCAGGTTTTCTGTATCGTTACCGATTTATGGATTCATGGTTTCTTTCTGAGATCCCATTTCTTCTAAATACAAAACTTCTATAGTATTTCTTCTTGTATAATATGGCTGATTATAAATTCTCTATTTTTGATTGGAAATATAGTTCAAAGAATATAGCAATCCTTTCTTGAGGCCCGTCAAATTATCTTTACATTCTGATTGGATACCTGTTTTTTCCTGGAGAAGTCAGCTATTGATATGCTCATTACCTCTTTTTTCCCTCAACTTTTAGCTTTCCTTTGTCTTTAGTTATTTAGCAACTTGACTATCATGTGCCTAAGGAGTCAATTTTCTTGCTTTTTTCCTGCTTGGGGTTCATGTGTTGGGGTTTCATGTCCTTTGGTTTTAGAAATTTCTCAGCCATTATCTCTTCAAACAAGACTCTGCTCTGTTTTATCTTTCCTCCTTTCTGGAATGTAAGTTACATGTTTGTTTGTTTTTTCTGTTTTTCATCAATTTTGTAAATGTTCATGTTGTCACCTGAGTTTTTTTCTGTTGATCTGTCACTTCACTAATTTTTTTAATGTGTCAAGTCTCTTTTACACCTGTTTATTGAATTCTGAATTTCGATTAATGCATTTTTTTCAATTCTAGAAGTTCAAGTAGATTTTTTTTTTCCCAGTCTCTGATGAGATTCTGGGTTTTGCTGTCTCTTTTCTTGAACCTATTAGATGTCGTTATTTTGAAGTCATCTGAGGGTCTGTTTCTATTGCCTTTTTTAAAAACGCTCTTGGTCCTATTTGTTTGTGTGCCTGGTAATTCTTGATCGAATGCCAGGCATTGTGCCGGGGCTACAGAGGCTCTGGAGTGTATCGTCACTGGCGGCCACCTGAGGGACCGGGCTGACCCGAGGCTTGCCGCAGTTTTGGTGAAGCTCAGGCTACTTCTGATGTACCTTCTTCCTAGGGCATGGCTTTCCAGGGCTCCGCTTCACCTCCTTTGTTGGTGAACTCTGAGCCCCTCAAAGTGCTCCCTCAGCTCTGTGAGACTTCTGAAGATTCCACTTTGCCTTTTAGTAGCTTTTACTTGGCTCCTTAGCCTCTTGCCTTTGAGAAGCTCAAGAATGTGACAAATGTCTTAAAAGAGGAAAATCACCATGTTGGTTCACTGTAGGTTAGCTCCCTTCGCTGGTCCCTCGAGGCCTAGCTGCCTTGGCAGCCTTGAACTCCAAGGGAATGTTGTCTGTCTGCAGTCCCGTGAGGTTGCCAGAAGCTGGCTTCTCTGCACTTTAGCTGAAGCTGTTTGCCCAACTTTCAGCCTCTCCTCCTGCAGCAAGAATTGCCAAGAACTCAGTGGGGACCAGTGGCTCCAGGAACGAGCGCTTGCCTCTCTGCAGTTCCCGCCCCTTCGTGATCTTGGCCCTCACCGCATTCCTTGTCTTCCTCCTCGGATGCCTTAAACAGATTTTTTTTTTTAATTTTGGAGAGTGTGCACGAGCAGGGAAGAGGGACAGAGGGAGAGAGGCGGAGTGGGGGCAGGGGAGAGCGAGCCTCTTAAGCAGGCTCTGTGCTCAGTGTAGAGCCTGCCACGGGTCTCGATCTCACACCCCGATATCCTGACCTGAGCCAAAATCAAGTGTCGGATGCTCAACTGACTGAGCCACCCAGGTGCCCCTTAATGGGTTTTATTTAATTTCAGTTTTTAAAATTTCTCCCTCAGAGTGGAGCGTAGCTCTTCCCCAAGCTCCTCCTCTATAGACGGGAGCACACATCCTGACTTAACTCTTGAGGGATGATTTGTTTGCCAGCGGCCACGCCAGCTCGAGGAAAGAGTCATAAAGCAAAGTCAACCCAGCAGTGGTTAGAGCTTCAGGCACCCAGGGCACGGGTGGCCCTCCCCACTTGCCTCGGGCCCGCCAGACTGCCCTGCGCCCGCTCGGCCTGCCGTATGCCTCCGAAGGTGCCTGTCAGAGCGTCCGTGCAGAGCAGTGTCGTCGGCCAGGCCGGTGCTCACGGTCTGGACGCTCTTGGTCTGGAAGATGCTATCGTTGGGGTAGAAATAAGTACCCAAAGTGTGCTTGCATGCACACACACACACACGCACACGCGCACGCCCCTCTACCTCACACCAGCACCGCGGGCAGAACTGTTTGTGTCCTCTGAAGGAGGAGATGAAGACCCCAGGGGACATCTTGCATTTATTGTGTCACATCTACTTTTTATGACAGCCTTCAGTCCCCTTCCCGTGGGATTCCTTCAGAGCCTATCTCGATGGCTCCCTGTCAGGAAACGGGTACCGTCCCCCGCCGGCCTCACAGAGGGCCCCCTCTCAAAGAGTCAGGACAATTGAGTTGAAGGAAGAAGGTTATTAACTGTTTCCGGAAACTGAGTCATTGTGCTGTAAGGACTTTGATCCCGAGAGGTCTGATTAATGTGGACACGGGGACGCGGAGACTTGCTGGGGCCCAGCAAGGAAGGGCTCCCCCTCACCTGGAAGTCAGGGCTTATCAGATAGCCTGTGGGGGAGGGGTTGGGCTCACCCGAGCTGGTATATCCTCAGGTGCTCTACTTAGTGACCTAATGACAGATCGATTACCTATTAAAACAACAGTTACTTATTTGAACCCCAAATGAGATCGCATTCTATCTTAATTCATCCCGATAATGTTCACATCAGGCTGATCTCAAAAGCTGTGTGTCTCTCTCTCACTTCTCTTACCTCGCGTAACGTTTTGAAAGGAGCATTTTCTGTTCAGAACTTTACATGTGGTACGTGGTTTACCCTGGGGCACGTGGCTCTTTGAGAGGCTAAGGAATCGACACCCGGTTACTTTTTCATTTAACAGATCAAAGTTCAGTTACTACATTTCTTTAAAAACCTGCACGCAGCTACTCTGCTGGGCACTTACACAGCCCCCGGGGTCTGCTCTTCACAAGTTCTTACGGCAGATGCCATTCTTGCCCCAAGCTGCGGTTCTGGAAACTGAGTCAGCTTACCTCTCAGGCCCAGGGTGCCGGTCAGTAAAGCAGGGAAATTGATGGTGCCTGTTTGTCAACAGACTGTGAGGCTGCACAGAAGTGCCCAAGGACTCCCAGCCAGTGGTGCCAGAGCGGGATTTGATGCGGGCCCCTATGAGTCTAGCTCTTTTCTACTCTCCAGAGGTACTTCCTTCTCAGGAATTTGCAGGACAAGGGGATTAGCTGCTTGCTGATTATGCTTGCTGATTAGCTGATTCACTGACTTCCCCCAGGGCTGCTGCTGTAAATTCCTCTGTGTGAGTGTGTGTGTGTGTGTGTGTGTGTGTGAGTGTGTGTGTGTGTGTGTGTGTGTCCCTCCCTCCCCTGGGCTCCTTGCAGGCACTTGCTCCCATTCCAGTGTCGGGCAGAGTTCTGCCTCCTTTGAAGCCAGAGAAAGATGCCTGCAGAGGCAATTCCTCAACAGGGGTGGTGCTGCGTACGGCCAATGCCCTGGGCTGGTTCTGGAAGCGTGGGTGGGCCACCTTCAGAGAGCCTCAGTGGAGAGCCTCAGTGGCTTCACCCCGGAGCTTCCTGCCTGCGCCCCATCCTTGCCCCTGGCAGACGTCACCAGAGGATTCCGGCAGCCCTTCCCTGAGCCGAGTTCAAGACTGGCCGCAGGTATCACCTCTTCCGGATTGGCATTCACGGTGAACTTCTTTGCCACCCTGGGATCCGGTGACTTCGGAAGACTGAGTTTCCCAGTGAGAGACTGCTGGCTCCTGATTTCAGAAGGCAGAGTCTAGGGAGTTCTCCTTATAGACCCTCTTTCCTGTGTAGAGTGCCCCCTCTTTTCTCCTTGCAGATGATGCTCACTTTTCAAAATATCCCCCATAAGCAACTCTCCTGTTTATGGTGTACTTCCCCCAGAGGTCCGTCCAGAATCGTACTTTTCTCCGCATCCCCAGCACCCGGCCCAGGACTGAATTGTGATCGACACTCACCAAGCACGTGTGGGGCGGGAGGAAGAGCTGGTGCCCACAGGATAGACTTGGGGGCTGGGATTTAAATCACATAGTTGGCTGTCTAAGCACCTTCTCTGCGGAGGCTTCTTCGTGTGCCGCAGGGCCCCGTGTTGGGGTGGGGGTGTGGGGGGCCCGCCTAGGGCAGGGCTTGAGGTCACAGGGGTGAGTGCCTTCCCAGCCACGCTGCCCGGTGTGTGGGCTGCATCAGATGACGTCAGTGCTCTGAGACACGTGCCCCTGGCTGCTGAAGGTTGTTTTGAGGGCATCGTGAGACAATTTGTTGAGCACATAATAAGCACTCAATAAACAGTAGGTATTACTGGATAGAAACTCACATTTCAGTGAGAGAGAGACTGGAGTGCAGCAGCCAATGGGGGTGCGGCCCCTCGGCACAGGGGCGACCAGCGGCCGTCTGGGTCTGGAACCGTGAAGGAGGGGAGACGCCGGGGTCCCCAGCTCTCCTTGGGGGTCGTGGCCCACGGAGACCCTTGTGCGTGTGCACGAGCGGCCCCGGGCCCGGAGGTGACAGACTGGAAGCAGCCCCGCCGCCGTGACTGGGGCACTGGACAAGCATGCTCTTCGTGGCCGGAAGAGCAAGCGGTGGTGCAGGAGGAGCCGGCGCCGTGGGAGCCCGCAGGGGCGCGTGTGAGAGCTCGCCGGCTGAAACACGGGTTGTGTCCACTGCGTGTGTGCCCTCGACACACGCCGGCACGCTCTCCCCTCGGCAGGGACGTGCCACCGGGGGAGGGCGGGGGGAGTGTGGAGAAGAAAGTCTGAGAGGATACGCTCCGAACAGGAAGCAGCAGCTACTCCTGTGCGGTTCGAGGGCGTTCGGTGTTAAGAAAGGGCCAAAGGGGGCTAGTTACATCTGCTATGTGTTTAGTCCTGTAAAAAACACACACACACACATATATATATACACACACACGTATATATATGCTTATGTGCAACTTGTGTAATTAAAAACTAATAAGGGGCGCCTGGGTGGCTTAGTCAGTTAAGCGTCCGACTTTCGCTTAGGTCATGATCTCGCGGGTCGTGGGTTCGAGCCCCGCGTCGGGCTCTGTGCTGACTGCCAGCTCGGAGCCTGGAGCCTGTTTCAGTCTGTGACTCCCTCTCTCTCTGACCCTCCCCTGCTCACGCTGTCTCTCTCTCTCTCTCTCCCAGAAATAAATTTAAAAAATTAAAAAAAAACCTAATAAGAATATAGAGTGTGAGTATGAGTATGAGTGTGTATGTGCGCGTGCGTATATGTATATGTTGTCTTCTGATCAGGGCTGGGCCCCTAACTTGCCTGGTACCCTTTCCTTGAACTTCCCCTCCATCAAAGACTGAGGCTGTTGGAGTACATGTGTGGTTTTAAGTGTCCTTAGCTGTGGCTCCTGTTAAGAAATCTCATGTGACCTGTGACAGATGAGGTGGAGATGAGCTACCATCCTGGGTGAAGCCAGAATGGATGTGCCGGGTCCCTGGGGTCAGCACCCCCGCTCCTGGGAAGCCAGGGGTCCAGGGGAAAGCGGGCTCGTTCCCTTGCAGGCGCCCATCGCTCTGTTCGTGAGGGCTCAGCCGCCCGCCTCGGGTCCTGCCGGCGCTGCTGGCCTGGTTTGGGCTGATGTGCCTTCCCACCCGTCAGCAGGGAGATGACGACAGTGACTCCTGAGGAAGGCAGTGTGGCTTTGCTGGCAGGTGGAGCCAAAGTTTTGATGCGGGACAAAGCTGAAATGGTACCGAGCAAAGGGAACGTAGGGAATCAGCTGTGCATTCTCCGTGTCACATAAACCCTTGAGCACTGGGCACCGGCAAGGAATCACCTGCTGAAGAGATGCCTTGGGAGGCCCCGGAGGGCAGAGGCCACAGTGCTTGCGGGGCGGAGAAGGCAAAGGGCAGGGAGGAAGAAGCCTGGCCAGAGGGTGCACCTGTATTCCTCTGGGAAGGAGACACTGACTGGTACCAGATCTAGAGCCTTGAACTACAACTTAAATTTAAGTTAGATCTAGGGAAGGACTTCCTGATTTGCGGTGAGTGATGATTACATAATGATTGAGGGAAGGAAGCTGTACAGCCTTTATCTTCCTCTGGAGACGGTTAAGGAAAAGCAAGTATTGCTCTCAACCCAGAGCAGCCCCTTCCCTGTCTGTTCACAGACAACAGAGGGGTCACTTCCTGTCTCATCGTCCTGTCTCAACCTCTCCTGGCTGGCAGGCAGCCGGCCACCGGGTTTCTCCGCGGGAGTTTCCTCGTGGTTTGCTCTCGACCTCTCTTAGGACAGGGCGGCCACCCCCACTTCTAGTGACTCATTCCGTGGCCCCTGCTCTGGTTCTGTGGGCCACCACCCACAGGAGGCAATCGGGGAGGGCCTAGTTCTACTTGCCCGTAACCGCTGGTTATGAGAATTTTTATACTTGCTTCTCTTTAGAGTGAGGATTCGGTGGTGGTGGTCTGCGGCTTCCGGTGAGGCTGCTACTGGCCACGGCGTGCAGGACCGATGACACGGGGGCCTCGCCTCCGCTGAGAGCACAGACACCCTCTGCTTGCCGCCTGCCCCCCCAGGATCAGTTAGCTGCCTCTCTGATGGGCCCCGTGGAACCTGGGGGCCCCTGGGAGAATCGTCAGACACTTCTGTGTTCAAGCATTGCATCCTAATAGACTACGCACTTTATGCGGCAAGAACCTGGTTTGTTCCTCTTTGTATCCCCGGGGCCCAGTACTTGAGCCCTCGGTGTATACTGAGTGCACAGCACTTGAGCCCTCGGTATATACAGAGTGCCCGGTACTTGAGCCCTTGATGCATACTTAGTGCCTAGTACTTGAGCCCAGTACTTGAGTCCTCGGTGTATATTGAGTGCCCAGTACTTGAGCCCTCGGTGTATACTTAGTGCCTAGTACTTGAGCCCAGTACTTGAGCCCTCGGTGTACACTGAGTGCCCGGTACTTGAGCCCAGTACTAGAGCCCTCGGAGTATACTGAGTGCCCGGTACTTGAGCCCAGTACTAGAGCCCTCGGAGTATACTGAGTGCCCGGTACTTGAGCCCAGTACTAGAGCCCTCGGAGTATACTGAGTGCCCGGTACTTGAGCCCAGTACTAGAGCCCTCGGAGTATACTGAGTGCCCGGTACTTGAGCCCAGTACTAGAGCCCTCGGAGTATACTGAGTGCCCGGTACTTGAGCCCAGTACTAGAGCCCTCGGAGTATACTGAGTGCCCGGTACTTGAGCCCAGTACTAGAGCCCTCGGAGTATACTGAGTGCCCGGTACTTGAGCCCAGTACTAGAGCCCTCGGAGTATACTGAGTGCCCGGTACTTGAGCCCAGTACTAGAGCCCTCGGAGTATACTGAGTGCCCGGTACTTGGGCCCAGTACTGGAGCCCTCGGGTATACTGAGGTGCCCGGCACTTGAGCCCAGTACTGGAGCCCTCGGTGTATACTGAGTGCCCGGCGCAGGCCCAGTACTGGAGCCCGCCGGTGTATACTGAGTGCCCGGCACTTGAGCCCAGTACTGGAGCCCTCGGTGTATACTGAGTGCCCGGCATGACCAAGTACTGGAGCCCTCAGACAGCATACTGAGTGCCCGGCACTTGAGCCCAGTACTGGAGCCCTCGGAGTACACTGAGTGCCCGGCACTTGAGCCCAGTACTGGAGCCCTCGGTGTATACTGAGTGCCCGGCACTTGAGCCCAGTACTGGAGCCCTCGGAGTATACTGAGTGCCCGGTACTTGAGCCCAGTACTGGAGCCCTCGGAGTATACTGAGTGCCCGGTACTTGAGCCCAGTACTGGAGCCCTCGGTGTACACTGAGCGCGTGGAAAGCTGCTGTAATGAACGATAACGGCTACGGCGCTCTATGAATCTAGCACCCGGGGAGCAGGGACGACGGAGCAGTTAATCCTGCCGGAGCGCAGAGGGCTTCAGGTTTGTGCGCTGCGGTCCGGTCGGCGTGAGTGGGCCCAGAGCGGGACCCTCCCCCAGGGGGTGCTAGAGGCAGGCAGGGCATTGGCCAAGCGGGAGAAGCAGATGCCGAGGGGCCGGGGACGAAGGCCCGGGCGCAGCTGCAGGGGCGGGCTGGTCCGGATGTACAGGGCCTTCCGGGCGTCCGAAGGGATTTGGAATTCACCCTACAGCAGCGGCAAGCCATAAAAAAGCATTTAAGTGGGGAATTGATATGATCGGATTTGCGTTTCAGAAAGATAACTGGCAGCGTCTGCGAGATGAAACGGCAATGGTGTTGAGGGGGTCAGGAAGCCCGCCGAGGAGGCGCTGCAGCGCCACCAGCCAGGGTGACTCACCCGCTCAGCAGACACGTGCCGAGGGCCCCGCACGGGCACGGCCAGGGCGCCACCGAGAGCCGGGGAGGGTTCCCGCGCTCAGGGCAGCGAGACGGCCACGCGGTCGGCCGTGGGGGTAGTCGGTTCTACGGAGCGCTGTGAGGAGGGTACAAGGGGCAGCGTGGCCAGAGGATCAGGGACCGACTGGCACTGGAGCAGGTCAAGGGGCCACGCAGATCGCCGGGCGCGGGCGTGGGTGCCGTTGTTCCCCAGGAGACTCCGAGTGCCAGGCGGGAGTGGATGAGCGGCAGGGAGGCTCCTGGCCAGGGCTGGGCGTGAGCATGGGCACCCTGGGGGTTGGCTCACCGTCTCCAGGGCTGCAGGCAGGGGAGGGGCTCCCTTGCTACCCCAGCACCAGAGCAGAGAGGGGCGGGGGAGCCTGTCTGAGAGCCGTGGGGCGGCGGAAGGAGGGGTGCAGGTCAGCAGTGGTCCTGTTGGGTTTGAAGCTCCCAGAGCCAGTTCCTGGGCACTCGGCGGGCGGGCTCCGAACAGTAGCCGCGGCCCCGGGGACGGCAGCCTCCAGGGGCAGCCGGTCTCCGCTCGCTGCTTTCTTACTGCTCAGAGATCCATGACAGGAAACTGGACTTAGAGCCGACACTTTGTTAATCCCCTCCCTCGACAAAGACAAGATGACATTTCATTCCCAGCCCTATTAGCAGACTCGCCTTGGGAATAAGCCCGCCTTCCCCGAGGCCTGGCTGGGCTCTTTTTCTTTGAGCCACTTTTGTTTTCTTTTGAGTGTTACATTTAGATTAGCTTCTGGGGATTAAATGTTATTACAGTAGAGGAATCGTTGTGTGTGTGTGTGTGTGTGTGTGTGTGTGTGTGTGTGTGTGTGTGTGTGTTTTCAGTCAGCAAAGAGGTTAGGGCTTAGTATTCTTGTCATTAGATTTCTTTTTTCTAGTATTGCTTCCTCCCCCGTTCACGTTCTTAAGAGAAAGCTTTTGCTTGGCTTTCTTCATGGTCGCTTCCGCCTCAGGAGGAGCCGCCTCATTGGAAGCAGGGCCTTCCTGTCTCGCTCGAAGATGGGCCTGGGCAGGATGGCACCCACCTTGCTCTCCTTGCCCCCAAGGAGGGAGCCCTGGCACAGGGGCAGGAAATGGTCAAGTAGTGACACGGTAGCAGAAGTAAAGAATTCCCCTGAGGTTTGATCGCTGTCAACCACACTGCCCCTCCTTCCGCAAGCCACAGGGCTCTGGGCTGCACGGGAGGCTGCCGGCAAGACCCGCCGTGGTGGAGGCTGGCAGAGGCTGGATACCGTCTCCCGGAATGTTCCAGAAGGATTTAGTTTTCAGCAGCACCCTATAAAAGCCTACCCATTTTAATGGACCGTAAAGTTTAGTGGAGGCTGGTGTCTCGGGTGGTTAGGTTTCAGGGTCCCGACAGCCTGCAGGCCGTACGTAGGAAGGAAGCCTGTGGCAGGGGTGACGCAGGCTCTGAGGGGCCCAGGCTCTCTGACCCCACACACCCCAGGAGGAAGGCTGCCCTGAAGGGTCACCTTCAGAGAAGTGGTTGTGTGGTGCGGCTGGCCTTTACTCCTGCTCACCCCACTGCTACAGCCCCAGGCTGGAGTGGACCCTTGAGGCCCAATTTGACCTTGGCCGTTGGTTGCTGGTTTTGCTGTACAAAAACGGCCTGTTTATGGTACAGTTAGATCCAAGGGAGCTGAGACCGTGCTTCCCAGCCTTCTCCGTAGCGTCCAATCTCTCTGGGAAGTTGGGGGCATCTGCCCTGGGCCGTGACACCAAGTATCCCGCTCTAAAGTGTTCCAACTGTCACTCCCTCTGTCACCCCCCCCCCACTCCCGCCCCGCACAGATGAGATGAGGCTCTGAGTCAAGCTGCCTGGTGGCATCCGTGGACCCACAGGCCTCAGGGTCATGCAATCCAGGCCCAGACACAGACGGCCCCTTCCTGGGGTGCTTGGCCAGGGCTTCTGCCGGCCCTGGAAGATGAGCTCCGCTGTCAGCACCTGTCCGCGCTAGGCTTCCGGTTCCTGCCATGCGCCTGGCGGTGAGAGAAGTGGTGTGTCTGGGGAGCTTCCTGGCTCCGTCCCTGGGACTTTCTGGAACATGCTGGCCCTACCGACCTTCAAAGGGGACTTTTACATCCCTCCCCCCCCCCACTTCCCTTCTCCTTCAGCTCCATCCTTCTAGCACTAATGCCTAATTCCGGAAACCACCCAATGAGGCACATGCCTGGCTGTGCCCCTGTTAGCAGCAGGCCCAGGAGCCAGAGCAGGCTGACCAGCCTGGGTCCAGCACCGCCCTCCCCATCTTTGTCTGGAAACTGGGCTCTGCCCCCGGTACCGTTGCTGGGCTGCGCCATAGTCACTTGATTCTCCACTGCCCTGCTAGCCAGGCCTCACCGAGCTGCTTACGAAGCTTCCGGCAACCTCTGTCCGTATGCAGTTACTGAGTGCTCTGGACTTGGGCTCAAGAACTCCTCTTTATCATGAGTAAACCTCACTTTGGGTAGATTTAGTCTAGCCTATACGGTGATTATTTGGATAGATGGATTCTGTTATCTGACATAGTCATCATCCCGCCTAACTCCGTCTTCCATAAACTTGCTAAGTCTTCTTCTCTGTCTAACCCACTGTTGAAAACGTGAAGTTGTGCAAGAGTCAAGACACAATGCCGTTAGAAATCCTCCTTCAAAGCTGACCTCGTCCGTGTGGGTCCAGTGACTCAGCCAGTTCCTAACAGTTCCTGGGACCCAGCCCACCTGACTCCTCCCTCACCGCCAGACTGACCCACATGGGCCGAGGCTGGGCCTCGGTGTCCCAGCTGGGATCCCTCTTACAGGGCAGAGAAGAGAGCATGGAATGATAAGTTTCGGACTGTCTTGTCTGCTCCTACAGATCACCTTGCCATTTTCTAAGCGCTTGGGGACCAGCTTCTTTACTGTGCTGTTCTAGAATCTTCTCTGGGCTCACCTCCATTTTACAGAATGCACCGGGTTTGAAAACCACGAAACAGAAGACTCTTCCTTTCCAACGTTGCAGTGTCCCTCATTCTCTAGGGTCCTGTAAGGTCACCACGGTAGCCTGGTGGCCCAGACCTCAGGTTCTCTTGGCCCAGGCGTGGAGAGGAGCTGGGTCCTCGCCAGGTGCCTTCCTGCCCGGAAGACTCTGTACTTTTTTGCTCGGGCCTGTTCTCTCTCCTGGGAGGCGGCGGGGAATGAGAAAAGGGGGCTTTGAAGCAGAGAGGCCTGAGGTAAATCCTGGTGACCCTTCTCACGGGTGGTTGAGCTCGGCCAGTAGTCCCGTCTTTACAGTGTAGCCCCCTCTTTACGGCGACCGTCCAGAGAGCCCACGGGGCCGTTGTGACGACTGATGAAGCAGACCTCTGTCTGTCCCTGCTTCTTCCTTCTTTCCCGCGATCCTCCATGGCTCCCTCTCCTTTGGAAGCAAGACAAGCTCAGCCCACAGCAGACACCTCTTCCTACCCGGTCCCGCCCCTCACTGTACCCTCTCGTGCCGCCCGCGTAGTCTCCTCTGCCCGGACTGGGGCACCTTGTCATCAGGAAGCCCTGGGCAGCAGGCTCCATTCTTGCTGCACGGGGCAGGTCTCCAGGGAGAAGGGCACAGGGATCTGCCAGCCCTCGCCCCTGCTGGACTAGGGCCCCATCTGCCCCTTCCCAGGGAAAGGCCCTCTGCCCCCGTGAAGTCCCCCTGGGATTCCCCACTTCCTAGAGGCAGCAAATGAATGCCCTTTTTGCTTAACCCGGTTCGAGGTTTTGCTTATGGAGATGAGGATTCTAAATGCGCCTTTCCACTCCCTTTGGGCCCGCTTACTGACTTGGCTTTTTTTTCCAAAGCTGCCCCCTGCTCTCGCTGTCAGTCCTGCTCGGGCCTTGGGTAGGTAGGCAGGTGCACGGAGGTCTTCTCGTTGTCGGGGTCCTTTAGGAGGTCACAGGGGCACGTGCACCTCACTTGAATGGCCCTTATGGCCACTCTGGGGCTGCCCTGAGCCTGCAGAGCAGGTGACCTTTGGTTAGAAGGCCCCCTCCGTCCGTCCCCCACGTCCCCCAGAACATTTCAGGTAGACACGCCCCATGCTCTCTGTTCTTCTTTTGGTTGCGTCCCCCCTGCCCCGACCTCGTTCCCGCCCCCGGGGCCCTCAGAGCTCCCATTCCCTGCAGTCCTCCAAGCTACAGACCGGAAGAAAGAGGATCTGGTCAGCACCGGCTTCCCAGCCCCTGGGCTTATCCGCACTGGGCGGGAGGGGCTGGAACAGACCTCCCTGGGAAGGATGCGACTCTGCGGGCTCCCAGAGCGCTGCCCCCTGCCTGGCACCGGGAGACACTCTTGCCCTGTTTGTCTGCTGAGGATCCATGGCCCGGCCTGGCTCACCTGCACGAGGGTGTCGGGTGCGGAAGGAGCAGGGCCCGGGTGCATGGGTGTTTCCCTGCAGCGACCCAGAGCTCGGGGCCGCGGAGGCGCGTGCTCAGAGGCTGACGGAGGCCCCAGGGCGCTCTGGCTGTGGCCCAGGGCAGGGAGTGGCTCGGGGGCCTTCGCCGGACCCTTCTGTCCGCAGAGCCCATCCGCGGCCCTGGGGACACGGCGCCCCGCGGGTGTGCCGCGAGCCGTCCGTCGTCGGAGGCTGTGGCCGGCCGTGCGTCAGGTGCCTCCGAGCCGGTGGGACGCCGCCCGGGGCCCCGGAAGCCGCATGTTAAACACGCGCCCCGACGACTGGTCTGAGCCCTGCAGCTGAGGGCACCGCCGAAGTGCGTGTCCCGCCGTCGGCAGATTAATCCTTCCTGCAGGGGAGCCCCCAGGGGACGCCAGCAGATCCGTCCCCGCTTCTGAGTTGCTCCAGTGGCCCTCGTCCCAGAGCCAGGAGCCCTCCCCCCGCCTGGACCCCACAACAGGGCCAGGCCTGGGGCAGGAGAGCCTGTAGTGCCAGCGGCCCCGCTGGGGGGGAGGGACACGGCCCTCTGAGGCCGCGGGCCTGGCACGGGCTCCTCGGGTGGGCACGGGACTTCATGCCGCCACGCCGGAGGCCCTGTGCCCGGGTGGCGTCCGGCCGCCGCAGGCGGGCACGCACAGCCCGGAGACCTGGGGCAGGACCGCACGCAGAGCCTCATTGGCCATGACTTGCTGCCCGTCTGGGCCCTAACTCCACAGCCACGGTTACGGGGCTCCTGCCTCCTGGGGAGCCAGGGCCCCCCGTTTGAAGAGTCGCCATTCACCACCGCTGACAGGAGCGCCGTCTGGGTGGGAAGGGTCAGCACCTAGGTGACTGCCGGGAAGCAGGGTGTCAGGCCAGACGCCGGCAGGAGGCTAGGTTCCCACGGGTGCCGTGTAGTGGGTGCACCCGCGACCCCTAGAAGCCGCCTCCCGGGCCGGGCCTCCGTTCCTCATCTGGGGCAGGACGTAGGGGGGACCCACAACCTCTACAGCCCCCTCCGGAATTTGTGCCCCCCCCCAGGTGCAGCCTCCTTCCGTGCGCTTGCTGCACCTCACTTCTCGGCGTCTCAGGTTTGGGGGCCAGAGCAACGCGCCAGGGAACTGGGGAGGCCGAGGCCATTTTCTCCTCGTGGTGATAGCAGCTGAGGAGGGTCCATTCTTCCAGGCCCCACATTTGTGAGCTAAATATTCCTTAAATCCTAGACACTGGCTTAGTCTGTCCCTAAAATACCCCCAAGAATAATAATATCCTTTATTCACAGTCCATGCTTTTTATTTTTTTCAAGTTTTTTTAATGTTTTTTATTTATTTATGAGAGTCAGAGAGAGGCAGCGTGAGCAGGAGAGGGGCAGAGAGAGAGAGGGGGACACAGAATAGGAAGCAGGCTCCAGGCTGTCAGCACAGAGCCTGACGCGGGGATCGAACCTGTGAACCGTGAGATCATGACTCAGGGATCGAACCTGTGAACCATGAGATCATGACCTGAGCCGAAGTAGGACGCTCAACCGACTGAGCCACCCAGGCACCCCAGTCCATGCTTTTTAAAAAGTGAATAAAATCATCTTTTAGAAAAATAGAAAATAACTGTTGTATTGATCTGTAACACACAAGCCAAGTAAAACTGACCGTAGTAACAAAATACTCCCTCTTCCTACACACATGCTCGCTCACATCCGTGCTGACACACTCATGTGCCCACACACGCACATGCTAACATGCTTGCATACACTCACATTCGCTCACATCCATGCTGACACATTAACTCATGCATGTCCCTGCACACACACGCTCAAACTCACTCGCATACATGCTGACACATGCATCCGCATAACTGTCATACGTGGCCATGCGTACACACATGCGTGCACACACACACCTTAGACACAGTCGCACGCTCACTCACATGCACGGTAACACACGTGCTCTCTGCCTCCTACTCTCCCACAGCCCCTAAGCAGACTGCTCCATTCTGTGTTGGAATTCCAGAGCTATTCTCCCGTCAGTGGCATCGGCGGTGGCTGGTTCCCCAGGCGCAAAGCGTGAGGGAATTGGAGTGAACCCGCAGAAATCAGACCACTGGAATGCAAACGTGGAAATGTGCCTGTGTCTGTACATACGCATATTTATTTACTGCTAAAAAGGATCTATTAGGAGCCAAAGCAGGAAATTCCCACCAGCACATTCCTTAAGGAGGCTATGTTCACTTTTGTGTCGTCAAAGATGACTCTGGCTTCCTAGCTGCTTTCTTTGCGTTTCACGGGGACAGATGAGTTGCCTTCCAGACTTTTCCATGATGACAGTTGTCAGGAATGCCCGGGAGTTTTACTTAAGCTAACAAATGATTACCCTTCCCATTAGCTCTACAAACAGGCCCCTAATTAGTGAATTGGCTAACAGCAGTCGCCTCTGGGGTCATTAGCCCTGACTGCTGGCACCGCTCCGAGCGCAGTGTCACCACGCGTGCCGTCAGGCTCTGTCAGGAGTCTGAGCCGGGGTGCCGCTGTGACGTCGCCGTCCCCTCCTTCAGCTTTTACACGCTCTCCTCGGGTCAGGTGAATTAATTCCTACCTCAGACAGGTGGGCAAGGCTAACTGCGGATTGGAAACAGGTTGTTTCAATAAAAGGACTGAAAAGGTGGTCACACCTTAGATGACAAGGTAGTTTTTACGACACACAGCTCCAGGATTTCGAGACGCGCCTGGTCGGATTTGCGGAGCGTTGTGGAAAGAGCACGTATCTTGCTTTTAGCTCTGGGAGCCACGGATGCCTGCCGCTCAGGTGCTCTGCCCGCACACTCCACCAGGGCCCTCAGCGAACTTCCCACCCGGCGTCTTGGGGGCTGGTAGGCAGGGTGGCGGCGCCGACCTGAGATAGGAGGGGACACTTGTCTCAGGTGCGGCAGCCCTCCTCGGTGCCGCTCCCGGCTTGTGGGAGCCTTCCTCCCTCCAGAGAGTAGGCCTTAAGGCCGCATATTCTGTCCTTCCTGCCCCCGTGGGTGATCTTGAACTAGGAACGCTGCCAGGGTACACCCGACCGAACCCAGCCTCCCAGGGACATCGTCCTTGAATCCCAGACCTGCACGGTGACTAGTCCTCACGCCCTCGGCTCACACCCTGATGAGTGAGTCTGTGGGTCTAGGGCGCACACAGTGACTAGGGCTCACAGTGGGCCCCTAGCTCACAGGATGACTAGTTGTCAGGTCTGCGGTGTGCATGATGACTACTTCTTCGGTCCCTTACTCCATGACTTGACCTCGCTCCCAGACTCCCTCACTGACGAGGTCTTAAGTCCTAGGCTCACCCTGACCCGTCCTCGAGCCCCAGGCTGGTGTTCGGGAGGCGGGCACGGCAGTGCGTGGTGAGGCACGGCAGTGCAGCCGGGCTGCTGGGCGTGCTGGGGGAGTGACGGTGTGACTCAGGTGCCCCGCGTTCAGGTTTTGTCACTGTACAGATTCTTGCTACGTCACCCCGAAACCCCGTGCAGCTCAGCCTAAATGCCTGTTTAAGCAAAGGCCAAAAGTCTGTTTGAAGCTCTAAAGGGAAAAATAGGAGGTTCGTAATACAGAGCTTGCGGCTAGTCACGGGTGTGACATTTATGACCCTCTTCATACGGCAAAAACAAGAGGTGAAGCCGCATTGATTCGTTCCAAAGTAGAACTGCATCTTGAGGAATTAGAGAAAATTACAAAAAGGTGACTATACGGCAGAGCAAATCTCTAACGCGGATTACGCTGACTTGTTCAGGAGGTGACATGCCAGCGGCAACGTGCGATGCGAAAAAGGGAAGAACTGTGGGTGGGGAGAGCGGGGCTCCTGCCTTTGTTCGGTGCTCATGTGGCAGGAGGTGGCCGGTTCGTGGCCCAGAGATGGAGTCCACGGAGACGGAAGACCTCGGCCAGTCCCGTCCAGGCATCTGTACCCTTGACCTGTGTAACGTGGTCCACCCAGGACACCCCCAAACCAAACGGCACCCCACACCTGGGACCCCAGCCAGGGCTGTGTGGCCCCCACACCCCTGCGTCAGCCTCTCCTGTCTCCTCCGGGTGAGCCCCCAGAGGGTCCCCAGCCTGCGCTTCAGCCGGCGAAGCAGGGTTCGCGTCCCCCCACTGTGACTCCCTGGCCCTGGGTCCCGGGACAGGTGCTTCACCCGCTCTGAATCTCCGTTTCCTTGTCTGTATGCAGGGGTGGTGGTGTTATCCTCGCCGGCCAGAGGGGGAGAAGACTAGGGGGCGATGTTTAGGCGACACCCAGACGGTGCTCGGCCCAGAGCCAGGGCCCCAGCTCTGCTAGTCCTAGACCATCAGAGGCCGTCAGCACTGGGGGCGTGTGTCCCCGCACGTGGCCAGGGTCCGGAATCTCCAAGACCCAGTTCGAGAAGAGAGGAACATGAGATATCTCAACAGGCTACTTACGTGTTCACATGATAATACTCCATTAAATCAAGTAGCACTAAGATTAATTTTACCCAGGGGCGCCTGGGTGGCTTAGTCGGTTGAGCGTCCGACTTTCGCTTAGGTCATGATCTCGCGGTTCGTGGGTTCAAGCCCCGCGTCGGGCTCTGTGCTGACTGCCAGCTCAGAGCCTGGAGCCTGTTTCAGTCTGTGACTCCCTCTCTCTCTGACCCTCCCTTGCTCACGCTGTCTCTCTCTCTCTCTCCCCTAGAAATAAATAAAAAACATTTTAAAAATTCCTTAAAATTAATTTTACTGTCTCAGTGTGGATGCCGGAAGACTTTACCCCATACGTGTCCCACATACTCATTCTGTCACATGCCCCTTTTGGTCTCTGTCTTTCCTCACCGCTTGTCCACCAGCCCCATGACTGAGAAGATGAGGGAGTCCCCAGGCTGCAGATGATCTGGCTGCTCAGACAGCCCACAGCCAGTCATGACCCCAGAAGCCCGGAGAAGCAGCCATTCTTCTCGGGATCACCGCACCCCCACCCTCCCGGTTTGTGAAAGCGCACGCCGCAACAGAATCCATTTCTGTCAAGGGGAATTGGCAAGGGGCCATTGGCTTGTGACTGTCGGCCTGGGGGCGAGGAAGCTGATTAGCAAAATGACCGTGTTCACGGCCAGAGGCTTAGGGAAGGGAGTCCAGGCACCAGCCTGAAAGCAGGGCCCCCTGAGTTCAATTCCTGCCCTGCGTGCAGCCCGGGCACCGTCCGAGTCAGGCGGTCCCCCCACGTCTGTGTCCTCAGCTGTAAAATAGGGGTCCGAGAACGGCCCGGTGAGCTGGCCTTTGAGTCACATGAGAGCATATCTATACCGTGTAGACAGAGGGCCTGGCACATGATGAGGGTTCAGTCAGCGGTAGTTCATCTGATTTATTACTGCCTCCCACTCGGTTAGAATCCAGCATCCAGGGCGCCTGGGTGGCTAGTCGGTTAGCGTCCGACTTTCGCTTAGGTCATGATCTGCGTGGTTCGGTTCGAGCCCCGCGTCGGGCTCTGTGCTGACTGCCAGCTCAGAGCCTGGAACCTGTTTCAGTCTGTAGAGCTCCCTCTCTCTCTCTGACCCTCCCCTGCTCGCTGTCTCTCTCTCTCTCTCTCTCTCTCTCTCCTACAAATAAATAAAAAACATTAAAAAAAAAAAGAATCCAGCATCCAGCTCAGACTTCCAAGCTGCGATTTTTGTGTGTGTGCCCTCAGCGACATTAAAAGACCCATGCCAATAAGGTTTTTAAAGGAAACGCCTCTCACAGCAGATAAAATCCCAGTACCTAAGACACCCCAGTGCTTAGTCAGGAGAATCCTTCTGCCCGGGGCCCTGACGCTTGGGAAGCACGGCCGGCACAGGAGGAAAGGCCGGCCCGGCTGGGTCGTCTGCGGGCTCCTGAGGGCCCACTTCCCTTCGGGCTGCCTGCGTCGCCCGCTCTGGTCCCCGCGTGGGCGGCACCCACCGCCTCCTTCTCCAGCGGTCAGGAAGCTGTTCTGATCGTCCCGTCCCCGCCCCACCCCTGTTATCTCATTCTTCCTTTCGCCGCCCCCCTCCCTTTGGTGCCCCTGTAAATATCTCTGCCCAGAAGAGGACCGCAGGAGGGGGGGCACTTGCACTTATCAGACCCTTCCTGTGGTCCAGGCAAACCGTGAGGCGCTTTGAGTGTATCATCTCATTTATTCTCCCTGCTCTGTAGACAATAAAACTGAGAGCCCTTGAAGCGAATGGGCTCGCCCAAGGTGACAGAGTTGACGAGCGGGAGTCGCCAGCTGCCTCAGGGTGGACCACTCGGAGGAGGGGTGTGGCCGGGGGGCACAGCTGGAGCGGACGGTGGGACAGCGCGTGCCAGCGGCTCGCGCTTTATTTCCAGGCCTCGGGAAGCCATCAGAAGTGGCTGAGCTTTGAAACGGTGTGATCCGCTGTGTGTTTCAGGAAGACAACTCTAGAGGCGGCGCGTGAAGCCTGTTAAATCCCAGCTCCCCCAGCCTATCTGTGGTCGCTTGATGATTTTTAAACCCGAGTGCAGGAAATTGCATTCCTCTCTACCTGATTTCATGCTCATTTCAGCCTTTTGTTCCAGCCCGCCTCAGTCTGCGCGTGCATGTGTGTGCATGTGTGTGCACGGCGGGGGTGGGGCGGGCGTGGGGCGAGAGGCATAGACGGCGGGAGGAGAGAAGGAAAGTGCCTGGAGATGGCTCCTTGCCATGCAGCCACTGGCGTGTGACAGCTGTGACTCGTGACGGTGAAGAAAGCATGAATTTGATCTCTCACCTACCTGGGCAGTGATGGAACAAGATGGGAAGCTGAAATAACATGACTGATCTTGTCACAAATGCGGCAGAATATACACATATTCCATTGACTCGATCTCTGAGCAAATCGATTTGAAACTTCCACCTTAGAATGTCGGAGATAAGGACAACCTTTATTCGCACCTTCTGATTGAATGTTCCGTCCCTACTGTGTGCAGGCAGTCCTTTACTTTGCGTGCCCACCCATCTGGGTCCCCCGTAATGTGTGGGTGTGTCCAATGGATATCCACGTAATAACACTGTGAGAAATGAACAGGCACTGCTCTTGGGACTTACGTGTAGATTTTGTACCTATTGTCAGAAATGGTTTTCACTGTAGCATCTTAAAGCGATCAGTGATGAAAAAAATATTCAGATGACTATATATAGGTACAGTTTTTCAGAATGAAAAAGTCATTACGTTTTCTGACTTGAAAAACAATACCTGACTGTTGGGAAAAAAATCAAACAATGCAAAAAAAGTTTAGAAAAAAAAATCCCAAAGTTCCCCATGCTCACGTTTTGGTGACGTCACTTTGTGCCCTTAAGAACCCAGACACACTCTTGCACATAACAGGACCATGAGCACCTGAGGACACCCCATTCCAGTGTCTTCCATTCCTCCTCATCCCCGTGCCATGGACCTACTTCCGTGTCATTCAGTGTATTTTAAAAATTTTTTTTTAATGTTTATTTTTTGAGAGAGAGAAAGAGCACAAGCAGTGGAGGGGCAGAGAGAGAGAGAGAGAGAGAGAGAGAGAGCGAGAGACGTGATTCAAAGTGACTCCATACAAGATCATGACCTGACCCGAAGTCAGGTGCTCAACTGACTGAGCCACCCAGATGCCCCTGCATCTTCATTTTTAATTACCATCTTATTCTTCTAGAACTAAAGTAACCAATCTCTTATTGATGGATCCTTGGAGGTTTTACAGTTATTTCCCCCACGGTCATGAATACCATGACCCACAGCCTTCTCTGTCTTTGTGCCCTTGTTTCAGTCCTTCTAGAGAGGGCCGCTTGGGTGAGTCAGTTGGTTAAGCATCTGCCTCTTGATTTTGGCTCAGGTCATGATCTTGCCATTGGTGGGATCGAGCCCTGTGTTGGGCTCTGTGCTGATAGTGTGGAGCCTGCTTGGGATTCTCTCTCCTCTGCTTTCTCTCTGCCCCTCCCCTGCTCATTCTCTCTCTCTCTCTCTCAAAATAAATAAATAAGCATTTACAAATTTAAAAAATCTTTAAATCCTGCTGGAGATAAATTACTGGGTCAACAGATGCACACAAAAAGCCCTATATATATATATTATATACAAAATATATATTTTACCCACTGGCTACCAAAGCAATGGAGGTTTTATACCAGCTTTCACGCTAGTGATACTGAGACTTTGCAAGCACAGGGTTATAAAAGTGTTTCTATAAGACGCTTCGCCAATCTCAAAACCAAAACCAAGCAGAGTCTCTCACTTTTAAAGGTCCTCATGTCTTCAAATGTTAGATCAAACCCTTTTACATGTTATTGGCCATTTTTCTTTTATCGGTGGCTCACGTATGGCCTTTGCCCATTTTCTCCTTATTAGTCCTTTTTAAAAGGCCTCTGTCTGATAGTGTTAATAATCTCGTTCATTTCATTTGTGTTATGACTGTTTTTCTGTCGAATATCCTGCCCTTCCGAAGCTAATTTGGGGATAGGGATCCAATGTGTTTATTGTTTGTTTTTCTGTTTGTGACTTGTATTACAAAGGCCTTTCTCCCTCAGGAGCTAGTACCACTATGATTTTATTCTCTGTCATTAAATTATTGCCCCCAATGCCTCTACCTGTGATATATTTATGTGTAAGTTGTGAAGTACAGTCTACCTGTTTGAGGTGGTTTTTTGTTTGTTTGTTTTTTCCCAAATAGGGAGTCCTTTGTCTCATTCGCACTAATTTAAAATTCTATCCAGAGGCGCTTGGGTGGCTCAGTTGGTTAAGCATCCGACTTCGACTCAGGTCATGATCTCTCAGTTCGTGGGTTTGAGCCCCACATCGGGCTCTGCGCTGACAGTGCAGAGCCTGGAGCCTGCTTCAAATTCTGTGACTCCCTCTCTCTGACCCTCCCCTGCTCATTCTGTCTCTCTCTCTCTCAAAAAGAAATAAAACATTAAAAAATAATAAGAATTAAAATAAAATAAAATTCTGTTCAACCATACACTAAGTTACTCTTTGGGTCTATTCCTACACTCTTTTGCAGGGCCATTCCTGCAGATTTGAAATATGTGTAAAACACTGAGAAGCCACAGTTACCTGAAACAAATATCCAGCAGAACAAGTTCTTCGACCTCGACAATCTTTTTCCAGTTTGTTTTTTTTTTCAGATGAATTTAGACTCGTTTTGCCGGCCTTCCCCTATCCCGCTCCCAACTAGAGGGAAAAGGAGAGAAAAAGAAAGGCTGGTGGGCCCTTTGTGGGGAGAAGTACATCCCTTTGAATGTGTTTGGTCCTCTGAAATCGCTATCCTGAATGCGTCTGTTGTATTTTAAAATCCGTGTAAACCCATAGAAAGTTCTCGAGGAACAATACAAATACTCGCTGCATCTCCTTAACCCAGTTCGCCCAACGTCAGGGTTCACATCATCCCTTTTCTCTCTGGGTCACATTATGTATCTCTCTAGAAACAGTGCTGTGGCCTTCAAGGTGTGTCTCCTCCTGTCCCTGCAGATGCTGACCTTCACTCGCTCACCGTGGCCGCTGCCTGCTGCACAGGCTGCACAGGCTGCACCCTTTTCGCTTTGTATTTGATCAGCGTTCCGTGGGGAGATACCCCAAAGCCTCCTCAGACCTGCGCCCGGCAGCCTTCGTGGCCGAGGTCGGCTCTCTGCGGAATCAGCCACCCCAGTAGTGGCTGCCAAATGGTGATTATTTATTTCCATCGTTTCTCCTACACCGATGAATTGACACTTTGTCAAAGGACGAGTTTTCCCTTCTCCCCCACTTAGTTAGATATTCACGTATTTGTTTACATTAGTAAACAGTCCAGGATTCAGTTACTCGTTATGTGTATTCTTCTTAAGCTGCTGCTCCGAACATCGTAGATTTGGCCTTTCAAACAGATTCCTCTTCATTTCATCACGACTCTTCGTTCCCTGAGCATTTCTTGACCTTGTGGCACAAGGTGTTTGAGGATTCTCCTGTTCTTCCTCAGTCCCGGCCCCGGACTCTGCTCTTCTCCCGGGAGCCCTGCTGCGTTTACCACAGAATGGTATTTAGAGAGCAGGGTGTGGGCACTGGGATGTGCTCACTGTGACTGGGGTGTCTGTGCTTCCGGGCGCTCCAGGTGGATAGATCTGGGGACACACGGATTATGCGCAAGCCTACGTGGGTGCTTGTGTGTACGTTAGCATATGTATACACACGCGTACATCTGCACGATTCACCCGCCTGTCTGTGTATATAAAGCTTGTATGGAGATCTCTAATAACTCCAATGCCTGGGGCTCTTTGTAGCCCCTCCGTGATTAGGGCGCCTTTCTCAGAGGGCAGGAGGCCAGCCTCCTGTTTTCCTAAACACACATACGTGCTTGCTCGATCCCTGAGCCTTGTGCTCCTCACAACCGTTCTGGCTGCCTTCTTCCCACCGCCTCTGCCTCCCCAGCCACTGCCCCAGCGGCACTTGGCCGCCACCATTGCCCATGGGTCCTCCTCGCCACCCCCTTCCTCCAGCTTCTGCTGGGTGGGCGAAGGAAGCCCTAAGGAAGAGACGCCCGTTGTTTGCTTTCGGGAAACCGCTGCAGTCCTTCGGCATCCTTAGGACGGAGAGGCGTAGCCCCCTCCCGCCACGCCCCCCCTCCTTGCTGGTTTTGGCCTCCTCGCCTTGGATCAGGTTCTTTCCCAGGTCTCACTGGGTTCCCCTGACCCAGGGCTGACTCTGTTCCTCCCAAGGAAGTGCTCTCGGGTGCAAAGCCAAGAACGAGGCTGCTGACTTTTCTGGGTGCGTGAAGAGCACACTGCCGACAGTCCCCTCCTTGTCCGCGGTGACATTCAAGGGGCAGGGAGAGGCGGGGCCGCCACCCTGCTTGTCTCCCGCACGTGAAGCAGGCCCAGTGCCTGGGGCTCCTGCTCAGAATACCCAGGGCTGGCGTGGGAGGCCCTCGCGGCTGATCTGTGCCATCCAGTTTCTGAATGTGCTTGAGGGGAACGGCGGGGGGGTAACGCCGAGGCCTCGCAGGGGGCACCCCTGTATGAATCTGTGTATTCATTGAGATTATGTTCAAGGTTTCAGCTGATAAAACATTTCTGCTGCTTAAAGGACAACCATGAAAAGAACCGTGTGCGAGTAGGTGAAGGAAATAAGGTCCCGAGTTACCACTTACCTTGACTGGTACTGCACGGCCTAGCTGCGGGGCTGTTCTGGAGCGGGAGGGGAGCGGGAGGGAGGAGGCCCCCCCGGAGGGATGCACTCCCGGTGGGTGGCCGTGAGAGGGGGAGTGTGGCCTGTGCGGGCTGAACGTGGGAGGCGAGGCAGAGGAGCTGCCTCCTGAGCCCCAGGCCAGGTGTGTGGGGGTAGAGGCGGCCGGTGACAGGAACTAGCATGTTGGGGGGGGGGTGGTGGGCTCGAGAATTCCATTTGGGTCTCACTGAGGAGTGAGTACAGGAAGGCAGCGGGGAAAGGGCTGGCCAGAGCCTGAGTGGCACCTGCGGGAAGGCCCCAGGGAGGAGCAGGTGTGGTCGGAGCCGGTACCCGGGCCTGTTTACATCAGCAGAAGGTGTTTCTGTCTGAGGCTCCCGTGACAGCTGTAAGTTCAGTTCTCCCCTCCCTGTCCCTGTGTCCTTTGTGGAGGGCCAGCCCTGTCCCCAGGGCACACAGCACCGCAAATCGTGGTCTCGCACTCGGGTGACAGGCTGAGGGGAAAACGCCGGCATCCCCACCCCCAGGTGTCACACAGCCCGCATGGCCACCCTGCTTCTGCGGGGTCCAGGGAACGTGGCCTTGGCCAAGGCCTGGACAGGCAGGCACGCTACGTGCGGCCTGTCCAGCCCCCAAAGGGAGGCTCGCTGGTTTGTTCCTTTGCAGTTGGCGTGGAGTATCTGACTGCTACGAAGATGTCCTGGGGTCGCGCGGGGCCGGCTCCCAGGGCTCGGGGATCTGGCGGGAAGCCGCGAGGGCCGGGACCTCAGAAGGCTCCCCGAAGGCCGTGGGGGTGAGGAGGCGTCACTGAGGACAGGAGGGAGGCACGCTGCGGCCCAGGCGGGAGCTGAGGGAGGCTCGCGTGGAGAATGAACTGCAAAGATGAGGGACAGCTGGAAGCTAACGCAGCGTGGCCCAGGAGAGGCGCGCCTCTTCAAAGAGGTTCCGAATCGGTGGCCCAGGGCCTGCCTGCAGGTGACCGGAGCCCCAGGCCAGACCAGACAGACATCTAGCCGGGCCGGAGGATGCGGTCTCTGCCCACAAACCTGTAAGGTGGAGCCCCAGAGCCCGCCTTACTGGCTTCTCTCGGTGGATGTGGGATATCTGCTTCCCACTCAGTACTCGCTGAGGACCCTGCAGCCAGGTCGTAAGCTGTGGCCCCGCCCCTGGGGAGGCCGCCCTGCCCGGCTCTCAGCACAGCTGTCCAGCCTCCTCGTGGGTGCGGGTCACAGGTGAGCAGGGCTGGAGCAGAGGCCACGCTGGATTGGGGTGCTCTCTTCCAGGCAGAGAGGACAGGGGAGGCAGGCGGGGTCTCTGAGGGCAGGGCCGAGGCTTTGTCCCTTGAGGGTCTGGTGCGCTGTAGGCCCTCAGCAAATAGTCGCTCCTTGACTGGAGGAGGTGCCCTTTGTTTACGGGGTCGGCCGCTGGGCTTTTGTGGGAGGAGGGAGAGGTGGGGCAGTGGGGGCAGATGGCCAGCAAAGGCTGGTGGCTCTGGGTGGATCCTCGAGTCAGGAGGATCTCGGCTCCCAGCGAAACGCTGCTGTGACGTTGGTCTGCTAGGTTCGGGGAGCCTGCACCGTGGGTACGTGCAGCAGGGCTGAGCACAGAGCCAGAAGGGCAGGCCCGGACGGGTGGCCTCCCTTCCCCGGGATTCCTGGGTCCCCTCTGGTATCGGCAAGGAGGCGGGCTGGAGCGGCAGAGCAGAGGGAGGGAGGGAAGTCGGCCAGGACCCCCCCGAAGTTGCCCAGGTGGAGGAAGCAGGGGCTCAGAGACACAGGTGTGGGAAGGGAGGGGCCGTGCAGGGCCAGGGGACCCCGGGGGTCCTCTTCCTGACTCTGTCTCCCCCTCTGGGGAATGCCGGGCTGGCCGACCGTGTTCCCCTGAGCACTGCTGACTGTGTACTCTGCCGCAAGCAGTAGCCCCCCTCACCGGGGCCATGGCCACGGCCACTGCAAGACCCCTCTGCTGGCCTCTCGTGGGCAGAAGCGGCGCCAGAAAGCTCTTCAGCCCCAGGAGCTCTCTGTGTGTCCTTCCTCAGACCCTCCGCCCCTGCCGGGTCCTCCCTGATCGCAAACAGCCAGAGGGCACTGGCCCATGTCCATCCCACACGTCCAGGGACTCAGGAGGGGCCCCGGGGGCGACGTGTGCATCCTCTGTTAGTTTCTCAACGGGGAACAAAGCCAGGCATGGGCCTTTCCCCGCTGTGTGTGTGTGTGTGTGTATGTGTGTGTGTGTGTGTGTGTGTGTGTGTGTGTGTGTGTAGTGATACTCCTCGGAAGGATCGTGTCACAGGCAGCTTCTCCTTCATTGACTGAGGCAGGCAGGGGCCAATTTGTGTTTCCTTTCCTCTTGGGAGCAGAGCCCTCTCTCGGCTCTCAGCGGAAGGGCCCTCTTGCTCGGCCCTGGCTCTTGGAAAAGCCGCCTCCCGCCCGAGGGACGGGGCAGCTGGAGGCCAGCATCGAGCAGCTGACAGCGATCTCGCGTGGCAGGTTGATCGATGGCGGGATCCTTGGGCTCCATGTACCCAGGCTGAATGGCACATCGTCAATAGCGGCCAGTTAACCGAGTCCTTGGTAACCAGCTGGGCTCATCAGCCCCTCAACCCTCGCCCCGGCGGAAGCAAAACCCTCTCCCGCACGGCTAGATTGGACCTGACGAAGATGAATGTCTAATTCACTTGGAATCTCCTTACCGCAGCCCGTAATAAAAAGCCCGCTCCATATATTCACCCCCTGCCGATGTTTCTCTGAAATTAAATATCAGGAGGACATATAATAGCCCAATTCCACACCAGGCCAATATTATCAGATTGATGTCAGCAGTGATAATGGAAGAAGGATAAGCTGATGAGATTTCATTTATTAAATAAGAGCACACGGAGGCTCGGGGCCGCGCATGTGAGGATGCTGTGCGCGTGCGGGCATAGGGCCAGGCGGGCTGTTCGCGAGAGCGTCCCTGCCCGCTGCCAGGTTGGGGTGACCCTGCACGTCACCCCCGCCAGGAGGTGCTGTCCCCGCCCTGCCTGAAGCTGGCCCCCCCGGCTGGCACTGTGGCTCTCCCTTCCTTTCTCCTTCCCACCTTTGGGGCTGACTCTGCTCTTTCTCATCAGCTCCGTAGAGCCTCGCCTCCATCTCTCCCTCCCTCCCTCCCTCCTCCTCCTGTGGGCATGGCTTACCTGTAGCCCTCCCCCTTGCCAGCCCTCCCCCACTCCCTGCTTTGAGTCGCCAGCTCCTGGCTCCATTCCGGAACCCTGCCGTCCTTGTAGTTTGGGGCGAGCTTCGGGTGTTCTGTTTTGTACCCCTGGTTTTTTCTTTTTCGGGACTTTGAGGTTTCCCCAAGGCAGAGTAGAGCTAAAATGGGCACAGTGTGGAGCCGAGTCCGCCAGGCTCGTATCCTAGCCCCCTCTCACTCCTGTGTGACCTTGGGCTGGTCACCTAACCTCCCTGGCCCCATCTACAGAGGGGGCGGTAACGCCCAGCTGGCAGGCGTGTGGTGGCTGTGCTTGGGACCTGGCACGCCGTGGGCGCTGGCAGGCGTTGGTTTCGGAACGACCAGGCCCGCAGGCCCGCCCGCACGGCATCTCAGAGGAAGTTGCATTTTCCGCCTGTGCTGTTGACCGAGATAGAAACGCAGCCTTTGCCATCCTCCTCCCCCCCACCCCCCATAGCCCGGTCCTCTCCCCCGGAGCGTGGGGAGGCGCTCTGCAGACGGGGCGGGAATTACAGGCTCTCCGCCCGTCGGGGAGGTGAAGCAGGCCAGGGGAGCCCAGCCCTTCTCTGACTGGAGGCGTGTCTGCAGGCTCCCCGTGCGCCCGTGTCTCTCCTCATGGGAACACCAGTCGTAATGGATTAGGGGTCCTCCCCAGCCCAGAATGACCTCATCCTAACTAACACTGTCTGCACCCAGTTGCCAATTAAAGTTGCATTCTGGGGTTCTTTCTGAGAAAGATGTGACTTCTGGCGGGAGACCCCCTGCCCCGCCGGCCTACACGTGTGTGCCCGTAGTTCTCAGGGGCCCTTGACCCCCATCTCTCTACATTGTCTTCTCTAGACAGCATTCTCGTCAGCGAGTGACAGACTCTCAATCCTGGCTGACCTAAGCCAACTCCTGTGCTACAGGAAAGCCAGAGACAGTCCCCAGCTGTGGATCGAGAGGTTCAGATGACATGAGGGTCTGCTTGCCTCCGGGCCGTGGCCGTGGCCGTCGGAGGCCCAGGTTTTTTGTTCCCTGCAGAGACAGTTTCAGCCCCGACCTGTCACTGGGCCCAGGAGGCCGTGGGGCTGTGCCAGCCCAGGCTCCATCCTACAGCCCCAAGCCTGCCTCCCCAGCCCGCGAGGGCCTGGAATGCAGTGGAGACGTTGCAAGCTTCGGTGGGTGCGTCTGCGTCCTCTGTGTCGTCCAGATGTGGCCGCATGGAGCAGGGCTGCCCTGCTCTAGGCTTGGGGGCACTGATGGGTGAACGCGTGGCACGTTTGCCCTTCCATGAAGCTACGTTCCCTTCCCTGCAGACGCCCCTGTGCGGCGGTGTTGTGCGCGGTCATGTGGGCACAGCCGGCCCCAGCCGCGGACCTGCCCCGGGGCGTCCAGCCCCTGGGTGGAGACAGACAGGTGGATGTGCCAGCGTCCACGGTGTGTGTGCCTCCCGGGGCGTGTCGAGGAGGCTTCCACAGGCAGGGAAGGCCGCTGAAGCTTTGCACCCGTGGATGGGGGGGTGCGGGGTCACAACCAGAGACAAGGAACAGACACAGACGGGAGCCCCTAGGTCCTTAGGCCATGTTCTGTACTCCCCATGGTTCACCTGTGGGGCGGGCAAATGAGGGTGAGGCCCAGAGACCAGACCGATACCCTCACTCAGCTAGCGAGGTGCTAGGGACACGGCTGCCCCCTTAGGGCGTTCAGCCTGGTGGCATAGTGGCGTCAACTGCACAGCTTAACACGGATGACAGATGGCAGTCCCAGGGCACACGGGGGCTGCTCAAGGGCCGTGGGGACGCGGTGAGCCGGCGGGCCTACGGTAAGGCTCAGACCTGACTGCTGGCCCTGCTCACTAGATGTTAAGCACGAGCGAGCTGTTGGGTCCCTCTGAGCCACTGTCTCTTCATTTAAGAGAAACGAAGTGAAAGTAACAATTCCCACCTTATAAGGTTCTTCTGGTGATTAGATGAGGTAATGCTTAGCCCAGGTTCCGGTGAGCTGTAGTCACCCAAGAAATGGGTTTTTAAACAGGCTTGGCGTTTTAGAAATCTGGGCTTCTTTATGTTCTGGAAAAAACACCAAGTTGCAGTAGAGAGGATGGGCTGGAGGTAAGGAGGAGTTTACGTAGCTGTTTCAATAATGATGGGGACCAGGCACTGGATGAGGGGCTTCTGGGAGATAAAGCCTAGGGCAGCCTCGGTGGGGCGGGGGTGGGGTGGGAGTGAGCCCTCACGGGGTCAGGGGTGGCGGGGCGTCCGGGCAGTCTGGCCAGCATTGGTGCCGTCTCCCAAGGCAAGCGTGCAGGAGGAAGAGTGCCCTGGAGCGCACCCCAGGCCCGCTGGGTCCCCGTGACCCGCTGAGCTCCAGCATGGAGCGTGGCCGGTGAGCCGAGGGCGGTGGAAAGAGCGGGGGTCACGGACGGAGTGCCCGGTGAGCAGAAGGAGAGGGCCTCGGGGATGGGCGGCGCTGCTGGCCGCAGCGGGGCTGTGGTGCTAGTGGTCACCCTGAGCAGGAGGGGCCTGGTGAGGCTGACCCGGCGGCCGGGCTGAGGGCAGGAGGGGGAGCTAAGAGGCACAGGCGGATTGGGTCTGAATGGTTTTCAGCTGCTTGGAAGAGCGACTGTGTCGGCCAGAGTGGAATGGTGACGGCAGAAGGGAGAAAGGCCAGCCGGAGAGGCCACTCCGGCGCTGGGGTTGAGAGGGAGTTGCTGGCGGAGGGCCCCACGGAAGGACCCCTGCAGAAAGGCATGTGAAGCTGGCGGTGCCCTTAGGGCACTGGTGGACTGTGGTGGAGGCACAAGGAAGAAGAGCCGGAGACTCTAGGGGGTGGCGTGGGGGGAGGGGAGCTCGTGGGGCAGAGAAGGGGCCATGGGGGCTCCGGGAGACCCTCTAGAAGGACATCGATGCCAACGAGAAGGCCTCCAGAGTCGGCAGGGAACCGCTCAGAATTGGGGCGGGGGAGGGGCAGGGGAGCCAGGAGACAGGCAGGTAGGGCATCTGTCAACAGGAGCCAGAGGCCCAGGGCAGCATCTAAGGGGGACGGAAAGCCTCTGGCCATGGAGGAGGGTGGCACCCACATGTGCCCAGGTGAGAGTAAGTGACATCACCAGAAGCGGGAGACTGAGTTTCTGAGCTATTTGGGATGGAGAATGGATCCATCTTCAGCTTTCAGATGGAATGGAGAAAGGCAGGGCTGGTTGACTTGGAGGCAAAAGGGATCCATTAAGGAAGGAAGACGGGAGAAGATACTTAGACTGAAGAGGGGGAAGATAGCTACACAAAGGTGAAGGTGGAGGAGACATCTAGAACAGAGTGGGGAGACCTCTAGAACGAAGCTGGGGGGGAAGCATCTAGAAGGAAAGCTGGGGGGAACATCTAGAATGAAGGCAGGGGGAGACATCTAGAACAAAGGCAGAGGGGAACATCTAGAATGAAGGTGGGGAGACATCTAGAATGAAAGCAGGGAGGAGACATCTAGAATGAATGTAGAAGGGAACATCTAGAACAAAGGCGGGGAGACATCTAGAATGGAGGTGTGGGAGACATCTAGAATGAAAGCCAGAGGGAGACATCTAGAGTGAAGGGGTGGGGAGACATCTAGAAAGAAGGTAGAGGGGAACATCTAGAACAAAGCTAGAATGGAGGTGGGGGAGACATCTAGAATGAAAGCGGGGAGGAGACATCTAGAACAAAGGCAGGGAAACATCTAGAACGAAGGTGGAGGGGAACATCTAGAACAAAGCTAGAATGGAGGTGGGGGAGACATCTAGAATGAAAGCGGGGAGGAGACATCTAGAACAAAGGCAGGGAAACATCTAGAACGAAGGTGGAGGGGAACATCTAGAACAAAGCTAGAATGGAGGTGGGGGAGACATCTAGAATGAAAGCGGGGAGGAGACATCTAGAACAAAGGCAGGGAAACATCTAGAACGAAGGTGGAGGGGAACATCTAGAATGAAGGCAGGGAGAAACATCTAGAATGAAGGCAGGAAGAGACCTCTAGAATGAAGGCAGGGGGAGACATCTAGAATGAAGGTGGGGAGACATCTAGAGTGAAAGCGGAGAGGAGACATCTAGAATGAAGGCAGGGAAACATCTAGAATGAAGGTGGAGGGGAACATCTAGAATGAAGGCAGGGAGAAACATCTAGAACAAAGGCGGAGGGAGACATCTAGAATGGAAGTGGAGGGGAACATCTAGAACAAAGGTGGAGGGAAACATCTAGAATGAAGTCATGGAGAAACGTCTAGAATGAAGGCAGGGGAAAACATCTAGAACGAAGGTGGAGGGGAACATCTAAAATGAACGTGGAAGGAAACAAGTAGAATGAAGGCATGGAGAAACATCTAGAATGAAGGCAGGAGGAGACCTCTAGAGTGAAGGCAGGGGGAGACATCTAGAACAAAGGTGGAGAGAACATCTAGAATGAAAGCCGAGGGGGGACATCTAGAATGAAGGCGGGGGAGACATCTAGAATGAAGGTGGAGAGAACATCTAGAATGAAAGCCGAGGGGAGACATCTAGAATGAAGGTGGGGGAGACATCTAGAACGAAAGCTGGGGGAGACACCTCCAATGAAAGTGGGAGAGATACCCAGAGTGAAGGTGGGGGGAGTTTCTAGAACGACAGCAGGAGGAGGTCAGTAGAGTGAAGACAGGGGGAGACATTTGGAAAAACCGGAGGAGACCTCTAGACGGAGGCAGGTTTTCCAGTGAAGTGGGTGGCTGGAGGGATAGCCACTCACCAAGGCAGGAAGCCAGGGAAGGGGAGTAGGTCCCTTGGTGCTGGATGGTGAGTGCCATTGAGGACATGGCGGGCCGGGATAGCCTGGGATGCCCGCGGCGAAGGCTCCAGGGGCCTGTGGGACCCACGAGTCTTGAGCTCGGTGGGGAAAACTGTGGAATGGACCTGGGGAGTGGCAGCGGGAGGAGAAGTTGTGGGTTTGGTAGGAGGGACTGATGAGCCGGCTCGGAGGTTTGCGGGCAGAGATGAGGGGGTAAGGGGCCTGTGTGCCCAGAGTGGGAGGGGAGGGGTGGGGAGGGGAGCGGGTGGCCTGGAGGTGGGGGGGGGGTCCCAGCATGTGGCACCGGAAGGCAGACAGAGGGCTGGGCGGCCGTGGGGGGCACGCGAGGGCCTGGTTGGCCTGACTGTGCCGTGGGACCGGGGCGGGGGGGAGAGGGGGGTTGTTTTTGTTCCCGGCTAACACTTCGCCTTTGTCTCAGGTTCCTCATCACGGCTCTTACGGAAGCACGTTACTGCCACCAAGGAGGTAGAACTGTGGCGCCCGGGCAGCATGGGCGGCGGGGGCTGCACGACACCGAATGCCCAGAGGTCTTCGGGGCACTGTTGGCCTTTCGGAGGCCCTCACCCCCAGACATCTGTGTGGCAACCCTGGTGGTCGGTCGGTCCCACGGAGCCTGTTCTCTGAGGGAACGGGCGGGGCCTGGAGTCCATCGGTCTCGGCCACCTGCTCACCGCGTGCCCTGCCCGCGGCCATGGCGCCGGCCCTCAGGGGAGGGAGGGGGTGGGAGCCCTTTGTGCAGAGGAAGCAGCGTTCAGCCCGTTTCCTCCGTGTTCCTGACGCTGCCTGACCAGAGGCCACGCTGGGGTTGAGGCCTGACCCCCACGTGCTGCGTCTCGGGCGGCTCTGGCCCCTGACCACACGGCGGCAAGTGGCAAAGCCAGAGCCTTGCCCGGGTTTGGGGCAAAACCCATGTCCTCCCCACCGGCCTGCACGGCGCCGCGCTCAGGGTCTGCTGGATCCTAGGAGAGGGCGCACTGGGATTCCTACCTGACGGTTCCCGGGGAGGGGCGCCTGGGACTCAGTGGGTTAAGCATCTGACTCTGGATTTTGGCTTAGTCGTGAGATCTAGCCCTGTGTTGGGCTCTGCACTGGGCATGGAGCCTGCCTAGGATTCTCTCTCTCCTTCTTCTGCACCTTTCCCTGCTTGAGAGCACGCTCTCTTGCTGTTTCTCAAAAAAAGACAAGGAAAGAAAAAAGGAAAGAGAAGAGAAAAGAAAAAAGAAAAGAAAAGAAAAAGATTGCTGGGGAAAGAGGCACCAGCAAGAGCTGAGCAGGGTCTGGAAGATTCTAGAGCTTAGGTTACAGGGAGAGACATGTTCAGACGAGGTCTCACCTCCGAGCCCAGGTCCCAGCCCCAAAGCCTCCTGTCTTCACTCTTCACCAAGTGCCAGCAGTAACCCTGGCCCTTCTTCTCAGCTCTCCTCCCGCCCAGCCTTACCCCTGCCCCGCTGACAGCCAGGTGGTTGGTGAGAACAACCCTTCTTCACGGCCCACACTGCCAGGCGCCTGCCCGTCCGGCCTTCGTCAGCCCAGGGCGGGCGTGTTCCAGTTTACAGCTGAGGAAAGGAAGGGCCGGAGAGGCGAGCTGCCTTGCTCAGCAGTGGCCACTTAGCCTTAGGACCCGGGTGACCTTAACCCCTTCAAAGCCACGTGGACCAGGAGATCCAGATTTGCCAAGGGCATGCTTCGGACAGTGAACACCCCTTCAGTAGGGGAGCTGGCCTTCTCAGGCCCTGGAAAGTTCACAGCTGTGATCCATTTTTCTGCATTTGCAAAGCGGCTGTTCATAAGACTGAATGGTTCTCAAGATCTGTGCTGATTTGTAGGCCGTGTAAACAGGGCTGGTGTGGACCAGGGCAGGGCGGGGCTGTGCTTAGATGGAAGGCTCCCGATTTCATGAATGGTTGGACCCCAGAGAAAGCCTTTTCTGTGGAGAGCTGTGCCCTCTGCGTCCACCTGTCCCATTCAGAGCCATTCTGCAGGCAAACGGGTGAAATTTCTTCCAGGTGACATTTGCCTGCCATCCTGTCTCCTCATATTGCTGCTGATAAGTCCCAGAGGAGAGAAGCCTGCGCAGTCGCCGAGGTGATGCTGGCTTCGGGGGGATGGATTTCTCCATGGCCCACTTTCTCCTGACCCCGAAGCCTGCTGGCGAAGGGGCCTCCATCCGGGCCTGAAACCGAAGGACGCGGGGGCAGAAGGGGACGGCCAAGATATACAACGGCCACTCCACCCTGTACGGCGTGAAAGTCACTGTCCCTGTGGTGGATCTGGAGAGGGTGAGGCCTGGGGGTCAGCGCTGTGGCTCCAGGACAGCTCGGCCCGGCCACCAGGCCCAGGCCCCTCTGGCCGCCTCCCCCACCCCCCGTCTTGTTTCCCTGGAGACCCGGAGGCCTCGCACAGGCCTGCAGCCACACCTCTGCCTCCACTCAGCCCGGTGCTTCCCCCAGCTACGGCTGCAGGCCGAACAGGCGCTCGTGGGGCTCACACGATGGGGGGTGCCGCCTCGGGGGGCCATAATGCCCGTGCCTTCGGGAGCTACAGCCACAGAGGGACCAGGGAAGAGCCACAGAAAGATGTGGCCTCATGGGCTTCTCCCCGCCAAGCGCAGGCCTGGGCTGGAGAAGGAGTACACTGGGTCCCCCCAGGACGGGGAACAAGAGAGTCACACGGAGGGGAAGGGAGTTGAGATGGGGCAGGAAGCGGAAGTCCGTGTGCCTCAGGGGGACATCAGGACATGCAGGAGCGAAGCACTTAGCATAGCTGTGGAGAGAGTTTGCCCAAGATGAAGAAATGTCCCGCCAGGGGCTGAAAATCCATTTTAAAAGGCCCACGATTAGACGCATCCGACAGAGTGTTAAATATGAGAACGGAGAGGCGTTCTAGAAGCACGGGGAAGGGTCAGGTGGTCAGCCCGCCGTGCCCCAGTTGGGGGCGGTGGCGCACAGAATCCAGCGGAAGGGGTCCCAGGGGCCCCGCTGCCTGCCCGGCGTGACGACGGGAGGCTGGGACAAGGCCCCACGTGTCCTAGTACGAGGTCCCTGAGATCCCGTCCGTGCCGTGGACACGAACCAGGGTGGTGATGTCGAGGGCGAGAGGGGAACAGCTCACGGCTGCATCCTCAGAGCCCAGGGAAGGGCCAGGCCTGAGGATGCTCGTCAACACGGGGGGCGGGTGCAGGGGCAGGCGGGGGCCGGCCGGCGGGGGCACGGGCCGCCTCCAGGCGGATGAAGCGAGACCATTCAGTACCCGGTGTCTGACCCGCCGAGCCGCTGAGGATGGCGCCGCGTGCTGCTCGTACCTGATGAGCTCGGGTTGTGTAAGTTCTCTTCACGTGATCCCGGTGCTGCCCCATTCCAGACCCTCTGCGTGGAGAGTCATCAACCTGAAGTCTCCCTGCCGGGTGACGGGGGCAGAGCCGCGCCGACAGGGGTTTCTGCGCTTTCACCACCCCCGCCGAGCGCCCTGGCCACCGGTGGTGGTGCTGCTGAAAGGCCACGCTGCGTGGCTCCGTCCACGGCAGCATAGGTTCCCGCGTGGACCTGGCCTGAAAACCAATCGGTGGGTGCACTGCAGCCAAACCCTCGTAAATAAATAGGTCTGTGCCCCTCTCCCTTCCCGGCGTGGGACCTTGGGCAGGTTACTCAGTCCCCTGTGCCTCGGTTTCCTGATTTGGAGCAGGGGTGAGGGATCCTAGCAGAAGCTACTACGAGGGTGAGTAGGGGGTGCCTGGCGTGAGGCCCGAGTGTGTGTCTGTACGTGTGTGCGAGTGAGCGAGAGCGCGTACCGGAGAGAGAGGGAAGAGAGGGCCGGACAGGAGGAGTCAGCAAGGAGAAAGGCCGGTCGGCCCGCTGCGGCACAGCCTTGATTCACTTGCTTTTTGTTCCATGTTTTGGAAGAGAAAACAGACTCATCGTTTGTAGGCTCTGTACCTACTCTGATTTTTAAAAAAGGATAAAGGGTCCCCTGGATGCTGCAGAGGTTACCTCTAGGAAGCAAGGTTCTAGAAAGGCTGCATGTGTTTCTGAGACACGTCTGGGCTAGTCCAACTCTCTTCGCCGTGCACATGCTGGTCCTGAAACCAGGCTAACCACCTCTGTGCGAGAACGCTGCAGGGGGCGCGGTCACAGGGTCACAGGCGCCTGGCCCGTTAAGAAGCGTTAGGAAGCAATAAACTATTTGTAAAAAAATAAAAAATAAAAAAAAATAAAAAAGAAGAAGCGTTAGGAAACATCGTAGGCGGCAGTGCTGGGGGCGCAGGGCTCTCCCAGCCGCGCCTCGGCCCCCCTCCTGCAGCGCGGAGCCACGTGGAGCCGCACCCACTGCCCGGCCCTGCTGCCCTGTGATGGCGCTTGACCCCGAGTTCTCTGGTTCTGCCCGGGGAGCACCCGGATGCGGATGGCTGCGGGGTGCCTGCCCGCAGTGGGTGCCGAGTGAGGCGGCGCATCCCGTTCCTGCCCCCCGGCGCGGCCCCCCTGCCCACCCGCTCTCTGTCCCCGCAGGCCCCGCAGGGTGGAGCCCGTGTGCTCGGGGCTGCAGGCCCAGATCCTTCGCTGCTACCGCGACCACCTGCAGGAAGTGCTGCTGTGCTCGGACCTGGTCAAGGCTTATCAGCAATGCGTGAGCGCCGCCCACAAGGTACCGCCTCGCCCTGGGCCCCGGCAGGGGCTGCTGGGCGCCCAGGGACGGGGTGCCGGGGCTGCTGGGGGCGCGGGGACGGGGTGCCGGGGCTGCTGGGGGCGCAGGGACGGGGTGCCGGGGCTGCTGGGGGCGCGGGGACAGGGTGCCGGGGCTGCTGGGCGCTCAAGCTCGTCTGTGCTAAGTCACCTGGGCTGACCTTGAGGCCGGACTCAGGAACCTTGACTTCCTCTGTCACTTCCTGGTTCAGAAGCTATGTCTAGCTGATCCCGTGACTGGTCTCAGAGATCTGGGCTGGGAAAAGAGGGCCCAGGGCCCACTAGGCTGGGTCTGGGGGCAGCTCTGAGTGAGCTCTGGGTGTGGGAGCGGGTCTGGGTCCCAGCGTCAAAGGACCAGCCACCTAGTAAAGGCCATGCGTGTGCCACCCACTCCTTACCTTTGAGCAGCTGTGGGTAGGCGCTCACTGGAGGGCCCACGGTGCAGGGTGGGGGTCACAGAATGGGCAGGGGCATTTCTGGGAAGGAGAAGAGCCTCTGGGTTCAGGGAGGTGGAAGAGGGGTGTGGCCCCCTCGCCTGGGTGAGGGAGAGAAGGGTACCTCTCAGCCCACCCCTTCCGTGCGGGCCTGAGGGGCGTGCTGGTGCCCAGCCTCGGGTGAGTGGGAGGGGGTCACGGTGGCCCCAGGTCTCCTGCGCGGCAGCAGTGAGGTGTCCTGAGGTGTCCATCTGAGGATGGCAGCGGGCCTCCCCCTCCCCCAACTGCTGTTCCTCTTCTAGACAGTTCCATCGCTCTTCCCAGGCCCCGCAGTAACTGCTCCAGTCCAGCCCCGGCCCCTCCCCGTCGTTCACTTCGGGCACCAGACTCGGACCCCCCAGGGGGCCGGCCTGTTTGTCCAACGGGCTGCGGGCTGGGGCTTCCTTCCGGTGGAAAAGCTTCCCTTTTCCCAAAAGGAGACAGGCTGCCGTACGTACTGGTGCTGGAAAGGCTGAGGTCGGAGGTCAGGTCTGGCAAAGTCTGTCTCCTGCTCCTGGCCCAGCCCTCCTCACTATTCTTTCGGCTCCAGCCCGTGACGGAAGCGGCTCCAGCACCTGCCGCATCCACGCGCCGGGCGCAGTGTGCGTGTCTGGGCTCTGAGGCCCAGCCGTGGCGCCCGCTGCCCAGGGTGGGCTCCACTTCCGCCCCGGGCCCGGCAGCAGCTCCGCTCGGACCTCAGGTTACGCTTCTTCCCCACCGGAGAGCGCGGAAGGCTCTTAGCTCGATTTCAGGTTGAGCCGGAGAGACCGTGTCCCCGGAGCGGAGCGGAGCTGGGCCCGTCGCTCTACACCACAAAACGTCACATCTACCAAGGCGTTTGTGGAGCGAGCACGAGAGCCCTTGCCCGGTGGGCTCGGAGGACCAGTGCGTGTGCATATGCACCGTGTGCCTGGCTTTCCACCGAGGGGGCGGCCGAGGCTCCTGCCTCCTTGATCCCCGCAGAGCCCAGGCACCGCCGCCCCCACTACCCTCGCCCTCTTCCTTTGGGCTCCGCGGCCAGAGCGTTGCGCCCCGCCCCCAGCCGAGTGTCTTTAACAAACACATCTCACCAATATATCTTCATTGCACTGAGGCCAAGATGTGATTACGAAGGAAGACAGATTGCATTTAACTCCAACGTGTTCTCTGTAGCTCGAGCCCGCCCGGGAGAGGCTCTGGGGCACTGCCAGGCCTGGCTCCCTCCTTCCCGCTCCCCCCCACCCCCCCGTGTTATTAAAGCCTAAATTGGAGACTGAGCAACTGGCAGCAGCAGAGGCCGGCTCCGCGCCCGCAGCGTGGCGAGCGCAGTGTTCCTTCGCGAGGCGCATGCCGCCCCCACTCCCGAGGGGCCTCGGCGCCCGCGATGCTCCCCGTTGCTGCCCTGCGCCACCCTGGGCCTCAGAAGGCCCCTGGCGGAGCCGGGGTGCGGCTGGGGAGGCCTCCGGCAGTCAGGGAGTGGGTATCAGAGGCCGTGTGGTGGGCAGCAGGGGCTGGGGAGCCTCCCCGGGCCTCCTGCGGGCGCCTGCGCGGTCCCTTCCGTGCCCCGGGACGTGGGTGTGGACGTGGGCGTGGAGATGAAGAGAGAGGCACAGCCCCAGGTCTCAGGGACCAGCGGGGGTGGGGCAGCACCTTGTCCATGAAACAGTCACACTCGTGGGGCATTCCAAGAGCCGGGGCCCCCGCAGAGGCGAGGCTTGGGGGGGGCACAGGGTTCCCTAAGGAGACGGCCGTGATGAACTGTGACCTGTTCTCCTTTGCAGGGTTGAGGAGCCCTGGGTCCTGGCCCGGCAGCGACTCGGAGCTCCACAGAAGGGACCAGTGGTGGGACCACAGGCCGCAGACCCCCGGGCCGCGGCCGATTCCTCCGGGCGCCCGCGAGGCCTCTGTGCCGGGGGCCGCCCTGCGTTTGGGAGATGGAGGGCGTGCGACTGTGTGGGAACAAATAAAGCAAACGTCTTTGTTTTCCGTCAATCTCTACCCTGGCCTGCAGCCGCCACCCCTGCGGCCGTGCCTGCGCTGAACCGTGGCCACGTAGGCCGGCCAAGGCCGGCCGCTCCCCTTGGGGTGCCCCCAGCCCGGCAGGGGAGACAGGTGGAAACCCCTGCTCCTGCTGCAGCCGCAAACGGCCGCCCAGAAGCAGGTACAGCTGAAAATGAGAAGAGGGGAGCGCATGTCCTCCTGGGGTCGGCTTCCCGACACACGCTGTCTGAGCTCCAGCCCGGACGCTGGGCGCCTGGGACCCCGGATGCAGGGCTCGGAGCACAGACAGAGCAGGCAGGGCTCTTTGCAGAAAGCAGATTAGGGGCTGGGCGGGAGAGGGGGATGCCAGGCCACCCCTTCAGGGGGAGGGGGTCTGTCTGCGAGACAGCGCCACGGCTCTCTGGGGGTGGGTGGGCTCACGTGGGGTGGAACGGAGAGCCGGGGGGAGCCCTGCGGGCACTTGAGGGCACGGTCTCCGGGAGGCTGGTGGGACAGAGCGGTGGGGGGGCCGCTGAGGTTAGCATGCCTCTGGATTTGAGTGGCGTGGGGGAGGGTCAGGGCTGATTTGCAGGCCTCTGGCCTGGGTGCTGGTGGTTTAGGGCCTGAAGTGAGGGACCCGGGGATTGAGAAGTGCACAGGACAACGAAGTGTAGGCCGTGCTCTGCTTAGCTGGTGTCCCCCGCCGGGGCTGTGTGAGGGGGGCCGCGGGAGCCTGAGGTGGGGCCTCCGATCCACCACCTGCTCTCGCCGGTGACCTTGGATTTCCTGCAGAAGGTCCTCGGGAGAGCCCCTGGCCATCTGGAGCCGGGAGCTTGGATCTCGACTCCGGCTTTGCAGCGCAGGCGTCTCTGCTCGCCCCCGAACTCTCTCACACGGGGCTCGAGTGGGGTTGGGGCTGGCAGCGTCCAGGCGTCTGGGCAGGTGGCACGGGCTGCTTTCCACAGCCAGGCTCCCTGGTGGCTGAGAGGAGAGCCCGTTGGGAGCTGCCCCCTCTCCAGGCTCTGGGTCAGCTCGCCAAAATGCACGGAAGCCATCAGAGGGCGTGCAGAGGGGGTGCAGCCCCGCGGGGGACAGGGCGGCCTGGCCCTTTGTCAGGCCGGCACGGTCGGGTCGCGGGTCATTATTGGCTGTAAGCGGCATCCGAGCCCTCCTTCCAGGCCCCCCTTCCAGGCCCCGCCGGAGGCCTCTGGTGTCCCGCGCTTTGCCCCCTCCGTTCAGAACCAGTCTTCCGGCTCCTCATCTCCCCCTCTCTCCTCCTCCCGGGGACTGGGGGGTAGTTGCCCAGAGCCACCGTGTCATCGTACCGGAACGTGGAGGGGAGGGCCATGTGCTCAAGGTGCAGGCGCCGCGTGCCTGTGGTGTGGGTTTCTCGCACTTCTGTGTCTCCTTGTGGACCTGCATCTCCGCTCTTTCCGCGTGGCCGTCCGTGGGAGGAAGTCAGGCCTGGGAGAGCGTCCACGGGCGGGGGGGTGTCCAACGTGGTGTGGCCCCGGAGGCAGCCGTTCTTGGGCTCAGGTCCCAGCCACGTGGCAGTCGAAAGGGCGTGTTCGTGCCCCCCTCCCTGGTGGCTAGAGGACTAAACACGCCCAGGGTCCAGCCAGGGAACTCGGAAGCACAGGGGCCCGAAGTTGGGGAACGCACTCGGAAGACGACGGTGCACAGCTTCCAGAGACGTCCCATCGGACGTGCGCCACGCGCCGGGGCCTCTCCTGCACCCTTCAAACGTGCTAACTCGTTTAGAGCCCACGGCGCTGGGGCACAGGGCCGCTCCGCCCCCGGTTTCCAGACGGGATCCCGGCCCGGCGGTGCAGTGACCCGCCCCAGATTGCACAGAGCCCACACCGCCGGTTCCGAGCCGGGGTCCTGGCTGTTTGCCGGGCCGGCGGGGACGTCTGTGCAGCGCTCGACCCTGCCTGCTCCCGGGGCCCCGCTGAGGGGGCCGGGCCTGCCCCCTTCCCCTCAACCCCCACCCCTGACTGGGGGAGGGTGGGCCCTGGCGAAAGACGCGGCGGGAGTTCGTGCCTTGCGGCGTCCCTCCTGAGCAGGCGAGGCCCGGCGGTGCCAGGGCGGAGTCCCAGCTGGCGCCACCGCCCAGGTGGCCGCGAGCCCTGGGGCGGGATCTCTTGGGAGGCGCTGGTCGGTGCCCGCCGGGAGCGGGGGGCTGCGCGGGCATGAGAACAGCGCGCAGGGGACGTGTGCCACAGGCCCCGGCCAGGAAGGCACTGCCAGTGCAGCTGCGGGGGCCCCGCGCTGAGGCCGCTGCTGGAGGAGGCGACTCACGTCACCTCTCCGGGGGGACACGTTTTAAAGTGTGCACGCACACACGTGCGCACACACAGTCCACCCACGTGGTGCTCGCCGAAGACCTCACCTGAGTAATAACGGCACAGGCTGGTCGAAAATGGAAGCACAGAGAGCGAGGCGGCGGCAGAGCCTGAGACCTGGAGCGGCCGCGTCACTCTCCGGACGTGGCGCGCAGGGGTGATGCGGGTGGGCGTCCGGACACTGCCGGGGAGCGCGGGAAGCCTTAGAGACCCCAGGAGTGCGTGCAGCGGACACAGGCCAGACACGTGAAGCAGGGCGACCGGGCAGAGGGGCCCGCGGCCAGGCCGCGTCTTCGCCAGCGACCGGGAGCCTGCGCGGCCTCTGCCAGCTCCCGCGCCCCACGTTAGGGCCGCCTGGGGGGCGTCCCGGCCCGGGCCGCCCTCTGCCGCCGCCTCGGCCGCAGGGGCGGCCCTGAGGATGCTCCCGCTGCCCGGCCTGCATTCTAGGGAAGCCCGGGGAGCGGGGAATGTCGCCGAGTCCTGCGCACTGCAAACGGGCCGCCCCGGTCCCCCCCCGGCCCCGTGGGCTAATAGTCCCGCAGGAGGGATTAGCAGGAATTGTCTGGCACACAGAGTCCACTCGGAGTTGTGTCACACTCACACGTGGCCTCAGAGGTCCCTTGTGATGCGGCCGCAGGAGCTCTGGGCCTGGGCGCTCAGGCTGTGGGAGGCAGGGAGGGCTTCTCTGGGGAGGCGGAGCTTCAGTCGTGGTCAGAGGGCTGACCCAGAGTTGGCCCGGTGTCGCGAGTACTTCGTTTATGGTAGTATTTACAGCAACGGCACAATCCTGGAAGCAACCTAAATGCCCACCGACGGGGGATGTGCACTCCGTAAAGTGCCGTCTGTCCGTAAGGCGGCTCCGGCGGCAGACAGTGGCGGGGAGGGCCATAGTACCCAGCACGAACTCTGTGCGCTCTTTATTTTATTTTATTTTTTTTAAATAAGCAGTATATTACGTTGTGAACCCATCTGGGGACGCAGAAATATCATCTATACACATACAAAAACATACATTTACAGAAAGAGAAGGCCGAAAGGGGTACACCGAAATGGTGGTGCTTTCTTCCGGGGGGATGTCCGGATGATGGATGTGTCTTGTTTTGTTTTTTAGTCATCGACTATGTTTTCTGTTGTTCTAAAGTGACCTGAATGCTTCCTTTCAACCGTCCCCAGTCTCAATGCCTTCCGGGTGTGTGTGTGTGTGTGTGTGGCCCCCGCAGCCCGGTCAGCGCGATGCACGGCCCTCTCTTGCTGTGGGCTTCCGGACCCAGTGGTTGACTCCTTGGCAGAGCCTGGTTTTCCTGGGAAAAGTGCTTTCCTTGCCTGCCAAGGAGGGGCGGGGAGGGGAGAGGGGTCGAAGCCTGCTTAAAAGGAGAATTCAGCAGGGCGCCTGGGTGGCTTAGTCGGTTAAGCGTCCGACTTTCGCTTAGGTCACGATCTCGCGGTTCGTGGGTTCGGGCCCCGCGTCGGGCTCTGTGCTGACTGCCGGCTCAGAGCCTGGAGCCTGTTTCAGTCTGTGACTCCCTCTCTCTCTGACCCTCCCCTGCTCACGCTGTCTCTCTTTCTCTCTCCTAGAAATAAATAAAAATACTAAAAAAAAAAAGAATTCAGGAGTGGGGCAGGGCAGACACCCCGGGAGCCCGTGGGGGGGTCACAGTGGCAGGAGTCTCCCTCCATTATTTTTATCTGCCCAGCCAGTGTTGGCATTGAATGCCTACTGTGTCGGTCATTCGGGGTGCCAGAGACACAGCGGTGAGGAGAGGAGCAACGTTGCCCTCCGAGAGCTTAGAGATCTGGGGGTGGGGGGACAGAGAAGATAAAACCCATGGTTGGCTGTTATGCAGTGGAGAGAAGGAGGGCTCCCAGGAGTGGGGAGGACAGGTCCCACCTGCACCCCCACTCCCAGACAGGGCGCCTGCCTGCATGGCCCCCGCCCAGGAACGGCCCCGTCCAGGTTGCTCTTCAGGAAGAAGACTTCCACTCCATACCTGATAACCCGCCTCATTAAATTTAATGGGCCGGTTATTCCCATTAAATAAACATCACCTAATTATGAAAAACGTATTTGCTGAAATTCGACAATGGCACAGATAAACCAATTACATGGTTATTCAGCCTCAAAACACACTCAGTAATGAAGTGGGGTGCAGGCCACAGCAGGGAGGGCTAGGGGGGCGCCTGGAATTCGGGGCCCCCCGCCCCACCCCTCCCCACTACCTCTCCAAGCTTGGTGGGTCCCTGAGAGCCGCGGCCTGGGCGGCTGGAATCCCTTTCCCACTAGTGACAGAGCCTTGGCGCAAACGGACTTAAACACGAAGAGTGTGTTCGTGTGCCCGAGAAGTGCAGAGGAGGCTTCAGGCGTGGCTCGATCTGAGAGCTCAAGCACAGTGCCTGGGGCCGGGTCTCTCTCCTTCTGTCTCAGTACTGTTCTCTCCGTCGCCTTCCTTCCCGGGCGTCATGATCTGCCCCGGCGAGTCTTGCCTCGTAGAGAGAGCTCCTCCTTCCCTCCGGCTCCAGCGCAGGGTTCATGGGCAGATAAGAAGCCGCTCTGGAGCTGACACAGGACAGTATCAGGAATCTCCGGAGAGGCCAATACACACAGGAAAAAATGCCCCCCGTCCTTAGGACTCACCAGGGAAACGCAAGGCACAGCCACAGAGACCTAGCTCCGCACCCCGTCTCACGGTGGCGGTTACGAGGACAATTCCAGGTGTTGGTGAAGCGCGAACAACCGTTGGGACCCAGGGACGCTGCTGCCAGGCGTGTAAAGTGTTTACACCACTTTGGAAAACGGGTTGGCAGCTTCTCGGAAGGTTAAACGTCCGCCTGCACGGGGATGCAGCACACGTATCCTGGGTCGACGTGCGGAGGGTGGATATGCGTGTGGTCTAAGTGATGCACGCACGGACGTTCAGGCTGCCTTCTTTCATGGCCGCCGACGGAAGACAGTCCAGATGTCGGCGCCCGGGGGGCTCAGTCAGTTGGGCGTCCGACTTCTGCTCAGGTCACCATCTCACGGTGCGTGGGTTCGAGCCCCGCGTCGGGCTCTGTGCTGACAGCTCAGAGCCTGGAGCTGCTTCAGATTCTATGTCCCTCTCTCTCTGCCCCTCCCCTGCTCGTGCTTTCTCTCTCTCTCTCTCTCTCTCAAAAACAAATAAAACATTAAAAAAAAAAAAAAAGTCCAGGGGCGCCTGAGTGGCTTAGTCGGTTAAGTGTCTGACTTTCAGTTAGGTCATGATCTCGTGGTTCGTAGGTTCGGGCTCCGCGTCGGGCTCTGTGCTGACTGCCAGCTCAGAGCCTGGAGCCTGTTTCAGAGTCTGTGTCTCCCTCTCTCTCTGACCCTCCCCTGCTCACGCTGTCTCTCTCTTTCTCTCCTAGAAATAAATAAAAATATTTTTAAAAAACTAAAAAAAAAAAAAAAGTCCAAATGTGCACAGACAGTAGAATGTGCAGGTTGTAGTTTACTCACACAAAATACCGCCCCCAAATTCAAAAGAACAAACCGGAGCTCCCTGTAAGGACAAGGGTGAGTTTCACAGGGGCCGGGTCTCTGGAAGTGAGCCGCTGGGCAGAGAGGACTGGACGCTGCTCTTCGCTTCCGAAAGAACACCAGCAACCTTGCCGCTCACGGCCGGCTGCACACCTCTCACTCCTGGGGTGGAGCCCTGAGCAGCTGGGCTGCTCCCCTGACTAGGCAGGGGTCAGGCTGGGCCCCTGCCAAGCTCACCTGGCCGTTGGCAGAACTCACTCCCTCGTGGCTGGAGGCCCCCGGCCATCCCCTAGCATGTGACTGTCACAGGCCCTCTTTCCACAGAGGTCTCGCTTCTCAAAGCCAGCAAGGGAGAATCGTATATATATATCCGACCCAGTGGAATCACAAAAGCAACAGCCCTTCACCTTTGCTCGACCCCAGCCGTTAGAAGCGGCTTTCTAACTTTCGCTTAAGGGGAAAGTATACAAAAGAGTGAGTCCTCGCAGGCGACCCCAGGATGCGCGTACCTCAGTCCGGGGTGATTCCGTTTACATGAGGTTCAAGGAGGAGAGGAAGGGATCTCCAGAGTGCCCTTGTGGAATAAGCTCCAAAACTCTGTTAGTCGGAAGAGGGGCACCTGGGGGGCTCAGTTCAGCTAAGCAGCCAACTTCAGCTCAGGTCACAATCTCACACTTCATGGGTTCGAGCCCCGAGTCAGACTCCGCGCTGACAGCTCGGAGCCCGGAACCTGCTTTGGATTCTGTGCCTCCCTCTCACTCTGCCCCTCCCCTGTTCATACTGTGTGTGTCTCTCTCTCTCAAAAATAAATAAACATTTAAAAATTTAAAAAAATCTGTTAGTAGGAGGAAAGAAAAAACAAGACAAAGAGGGTTCAGAGCAGGGAGTATAGTTTGTATCTCTTGAGAAACCAGAGCTGCAGAGAATATTCCATGGGTGTTTGCATTTGCTTGTAACAGTGTAAGATATCTTTGCCGGGACACAGGGAAACTGGGAACAGCTTTGCTCCCAGAGCGGGACCCTCCAGAAGGAGACGGATGTGCCCCTCTGGGAATTATAATATTTAATTAAATAATTTTTAATTAAAAAAACAAAGAGGCCAGACCTTGTGGAAGGTAAAGGCCACCGGAGGCATTGGTAGCTGCTGGACGTTGACCCCATCCAACCCCTACGTCCCTCCCTCCCCCGCTTACAGTGTGCAGTGGTGAGTGTGGGGTCAGTCCCGTGACCCCAGTAGGTCCAGGAAGCTACCGGGCCATCATGGCTGACAGGTTGGGAGAGCATATCTGAGAATGCACACAGAGGAAGGCAGACCCAAGAAACAGATGCCTGATGATGTTGTTGGGCCCCTGGATCGAGCCATGCCTGAAGATAGGCCTCCATGGTTCTCTCAGAGAAGCAGGTCGGTGAATGTCCGCTTGGATGAAGCAAAGCTAGATTTTTGTCAAGTCTGGTTCTGTCCGTTTCCGTTGTTTACGTCTGGTGGTGTCCAGTGCTGAGGCCCAGGGCCCACGAGCCCGGGCCTGTGGGGAGTTGCTTCGAGCCTGCCTTCCCAGAAAGGAAGGGGCCTGTGCTGGGGCTAGCCGGGGAGGCTCAGCAGGGTGACCTCATGGGGACAGAAGGAACAAGCATCATGTGCAAAGGTCGTGGTATATGAGGGAAATCACAAAGATTCCCTAGGACAAAGCATACGGGGATGGGAAGAGAAGGGGTGGAGGGGGGCGAGCTGAATGGCCAGAGCTGCTGCAGAGGCCCGCCGTGCAGGGGTCAGAAGCAGGGAGGGTAGCGGGCTCAGCCTTTCCCCTAGGGGACGCCAGTTTTCCATGCCCTGGTTTCCTCCTCTGCAAAAAAGGGCCAGATGCGGCCCCTCCGTGCCTAACAGTGTTGAGGGTTGGACCAGGTGTCCCACGGAGAGCTCTGTCCCTGGGGATCCCTGCATGTCTTCTCTGGTCCTCACAGTGGCCCTGGGGGCTGCCACGTGCCCTAGAAACGGCGCCGAGGGGGAGACGTGTGATGGGAACAGAGCCCTGCGACGGGGAGGGGGCTGGGCCTCCCTGTCTGCCTCCAAAGCTTGCACTCTTGGATGGAGCCCCCCAGCTGTGATGGGGCCATTCCCCCGAGGGGAGTGTTTTCCTAAGAGGGGTATCTCGGATGGTTAGTCCAAAGAGCCCCCGCATATTCCAACCCCCATTCCAATTACATCTCTACTCCCCTCATGACCCTGACCGCATCCACAGGGCAGACGGTGAGCCACAGAGGTGTGCGTGGGGCTGGGCGTGGCCTGGAGGTTGTGACAGAGCTCTCTGGAGACAAGCCTGGGATCCAGGGTTGGGGGGTGAGGGGTGCTGTCTCCGCACCTGGCCCTCAGACGCATGGGGTAGAGACCCTTTCTCTGCCACACCCTCTGACTTCCCTGCGGCCAAGCATGAAAGACAACAGATGGTTGCTGTCTTGAGCCGAATCGGTTTTGGGGCGATTTGTTACACAGCAACAGGTAGCGAATACGTCCCACAAATGCCTACAGAATGTCTGACTCGGGTACTCATGATTCGAGGGATGAAGCCTCAGTCTTCATGGGGCTTCCTTTCCGGGGGGATGGAGAAGAAGCATCTTCGAAAATAGCAGGGGAATCCGTGTTCTAATGAGCCTCACTGGGGGGTGTGACTGGGGTACATTTTGCATGAAGAATCAGGAATTTCTCCGAAGAGGCAACATGAGCTCCGAGGCCTGGAGACTGAGGAGGTCGGGTCAGGAGAGGGGCTGGAGGATTCCAGCCTTCCTGGGGCGGCCTCTGCCGGGGGCCGTGTCCCGTGCGAGCTCTGTGTGGGGCCCCGACAGATACCTAGGGATACCTTGTTCCAGGGTTTACATCTTCTGTGACTATAATACAGAAAGCAGGACGCTGCCACTGATACGATGTGGGTGGCCAGTCCTGAGTCCCTCATCACGGGTGACCAAGGCTGAGACCAAGATACAGAACTTTCCCGCAGCACGGAGATCCCCTCCTATTTCCCCCTCACCAGCCCCCGCCCTCACCCCGCCAAGCTCCGATCTGTTCTCCATTTCTATAATTTCGTCATCTCAAAATGCTGCTTAAGTGGAATCATGTGCATTTTCTGTTATGGCATAAGTCTGCCGCTTTGCTTTTCATTTCTGTTTCCTTTTTTCCCCCGTTTTCATTTTCCTTCCTTTCTGCGGGTGATGTGAACACATTTTAGAATTCAATTTTGATTTATCTATAGTGTTTTTTGAGTGTATCTGTGTGCATAGATTTGTAGCAGTCGCTCTAAGGATTACATTTGATGTATGTCCTTACCACAGCCTCCTGGATTTTACAGTTTGAGCAACATGCAGAAATCTCTCCTCTCTTTCCATCCCTTTACCCTCCATCTTAAAAAAAAATTTTTTTTTAATGTTTTTATTTTTGAGAGAGAGAGACAGAGGATGAGCAAGGGAGGGTCAGAGAGAGAGGGAGACACAGAATCTAAAGCAGCTCCAGGGTCTGAGCCATCAGCATAGAGCCCGACACGGGGCTCGAACTCATGAACCACGAGATCATGGCCTGAGCTGAAGTCAGACGCTTAACCAACTGAGCCATCCAGGCACCCCTACCCTCTGCCTTCTATAATGTATTTACTGAGATGTCCCTCTAACTACTCTGAGTCACGAGACACTGGTGTAATTTTTGCTTCAAGCATCTAGTGGAATTTAGAAACCTACAGCGGAGGACAGTGTCCCCTCTTCCTGCCTGATGCCCCAAGAAAACTCCTTTTAGCATTTTCTTTTTGTTCGGAGAGCTTTCGTTGGCCCTTGTTTCAGGTGAGGTCTGAAGGTGACACATTCTCGGCGTTTCCTTCCTGTGGGAATGTCTTGACTTCTCATCCCTGTAGAATTCATGGATGACCCTTCTCCTCTTTCAGCCCTTAAAAATGTCCCTCCACTTCCTTCCAGCCTCCATGGTTTCTGACGGCAAATCCTCCGTATTCCAACGGTTTTGCCTCAACACTGAGGCTTTGTTTCTCTGTTGCCGCTTTCAAGGATTGTTGCCTTCAGTTCTTGGATGGTGGCTGATGATGGGTCTTGGCACACGTTTCTTTGGGTTGATACCATTTGGGGTTTGTTCAGCGTCTTGAATCTGTAGGTTTATGTCTTCTGCCAAACGTGGGAGCGATTTTCAGCCGTTATCTCTTAATTTTTTTTCCAGTCTCCCCACCTCACCTCCTGTCTTCTCTCCTTCTGGGACGTTAATGGCACAAATGTGAGATCCTTTGGGATATTGCACACGTTCCTGAGGCTCTGATCCCCACCCCCGCCCCCACCCCAGTCTATTCTGTCTCCGTTGTTTGGGCTGCGTGATTTCTATTGTTCTGTCTTCAATTCAAGTTCACCCATGCTTCCCTCTTCCCTCCTTGTTCTGATGTGGAGACATCCGTTGTCCCTTTTAGTCCAATTATTTGAACGTTTAAAAAAAATCATAAACTATCCATTTGGTTCTTTATAACTTGAATCTCAATCCTCAGTTCCAATCTCCATCATCATTGTGGTGTTGGCATCTATTAACTGTGTTTTCTCAAGCAAGCCGAGAGCTCCCTCGTCCTTGCTATGATGGGTGACGTTCGACTGGCCCCTGAACATCTGGGGTACTGTGTGCTGAGACCCTCGGTCGTATCCTCATCTTTGGCTCCACAGCTGGCCTACCCTGAGGGCCCCATACAGGTAGGCAAAGAAGGCCCTGTCCGGTTCTGTTGGGTGTGTGTGGCTGGGGGCAGGTCCAGCTCCCCCACTTCAGCCTAGAGTGTTTTAATGCACCAAGAACACCTGGCTGCTTCCCTGATCCCCGAGGGCCGTGGGGTGCCAGGGCCTCTGGGCCCTACAGGGAGGATGAGGGGAATGGGTTTTCCGGAGACCTCGTCTGCCCCAGGGGCCAAGCACCAGCTCTGGGCCTCCTGGGGCCGGTGTGTGCTGCTGGATGGGGACCGAGCCAGAGATTGCAAGTTGAAGGCCAGCCGGCTGGTCTCTTCTTGCTGGTGGGTCTTGTTCTCTTAATACTTGCCCAGCGGTGTGTGCGTGCCTTCTCCAGAGCGGGGTGCCCTCCAGCTCGCCACCCGCTTCAGCCCCCACCGGCTCCCAGACTCAGCCTGGCCACTGTTGACGCTCATCACCTGCTCAGCCCTCCAAATCACCTGAGCCCCGAATGAGGCGATGCTGAGCCCCTCCAGTGCTCTTGGAGTGTGTCTATGAAGTATGGGGGGGGGTGCTGTGCCACTGTGTCTTCTGTGCAGTGCAGAGTTGACAGTGACCTGGTCACATCCCCGAAGTGGGGAGGGAGGGCTGGTGACAGAGCTGAGCCCCAACTGGTCACAGCTGTCTCAGAGGGACAGAGAGCCTGAGGAGGGCTCAAGGATCGGGGGGGGAGGGGTCCTGGAGGAGGGGGCGGGGCGGGACCTTGGGCCAGGAACGATGACAGGGGCACTCTCGGTCAGGGGCACAGCATAGGGAATGGCCTGAAGCACGAAGACGGCTTTGGAGCAGATACGCTGGGCGTTTTGATCATTCCCCCTTGATTTCCCAATGCGTCCCCCAGCTCTAGGGGAAGCCCAGTTGAGTCTGTCACCTGCTCCCCTGGCTGTCACCTGGCTAGGAAAGGCAGGGAAAGGAGGAGATTGCCCGGGCAAGTCCGAGGTCACGGTTAGGTCCTGGCAGCCTTCTCCTCAGAGTGCCTGCTCCTGGGCTGAGCTCCTCTCTTGCCTGGGAGTACCCAAGGCTCCGTGCTCACCCCTCCGTTGGCACCTGTCTCTAGCCCCTTGACAGAGGTCCCCACGTGCACGCTGGGCCTCCAATCCCCTCTCTACCCAGCGGCCAGTGTAGGCTCCCCAGAATAAATACGGCAGCCGCCACTGCTCACCCCGAGCCCATAGCAGCTGCCGCGGGCCAAGCCTGACGGTCCCCAGTCACAGCAGGACGACCCACAGCGCTGCCGGCCCAGGGCCAGCCCGAGGCTGCCCTCCGACGGTCAAGGGACCTCTAGGGAGCACCTGCTCTGTGTGCCCCCCACGGTGGCTGCATGTGCGCCCCTGCACCGCCCATGGGGGTGGGGGGTGTTCTGTGTGTGGGAAGGACCCCCCCAGGAGCTTCTGCGCTGGAAAGGGTTCCTACCTTCTCTCCTCCCCCAGATGCCTCTGGGTCCCATCCTGGAGGGCAGAGTGGGGGCGGCGTGGGAGCCGAGGATCGAGGAGGGGCCCGTATGCTCGTGGCAGGAGTGGGGGAGGTGAGACATGAAGGGGCGAGAAATACTTGGTTTCCGATGTAGGGGTGAGGGGCGGGCAGGAGTAGAGTGACTCAGGGCGGGGAGCTTCCGCGTGCTCCCCCGGGCGCCCTCCCCACCCGCCAGCAGTGCGGCCGGTCTCAGGGAGGGAAGAAAGCACCCTTGAGTCTACTTCGCACCAGGCTCTGAGCTGCCGAAACGCAGAAGCGGCCCCTCGAGCTGCTCCCACGTGGG